>CABHPQ010168783.1:0-44857 GCA_902168405.1 Peromyscus aztecus
TGGTCACATTTTTTTCCCTAAGATCCATACAATACTTCCATTCTGGCCATATGGTATTCTAAGTCCTGATGACTCTTATTTAAACTAAATGCAGTTTTTAATAGGCATTAAAAGGCACTGTAGGAGAGCAGAGAGGGAAAGAGGACCTGGGAAGTTAAGGAAAACAACAACAACAAAAAACCTTCAAGGAGAAAAGAAACCTCAAAGAGGAGTGTGCTTTGCTTCCTAATTTGTCCCAGCAAGCATTGATTTATACACTGCCCTAGTTGTATGAACTTTATTAGAATCATGGTCCTTTCAATCAGAAAACTTAGCTGATGACAGTGATCAGGACACCATCTCGAAATAATGTGTGATTAACATACATTCAGCCCAGAAAATAGTGGAGAATTATTCAAGTAAGCATTAAGCTCTTAACCATAATCCGATAAGCAGTTTAAAATAATTTTTATGCAGGACTCGGATTCTCCTTCCTCAGCAGAATTCTTCTTTCCTCCTAAGTGTGGGCTGCTGGGGAATCATTTCTAAATTCTTATGCATGAGTAATCCTGCCATATTCAGTAATATATTCCTCTTGTGAGAATGTGATCAAGCACAATGCAACTGGTGACTTTCCTGATTCATTATCAGCAATTTGTGATCAAATTTACCCCATGGTGACAGCCTGGAGTAGAAGTTTTTGCTAATGTGTTTGATGGTTTCATTTACGTGAAGCTAGCTAGCTAAGTAGGAAAGGGTAAGGGCTGAAGAACGACCCTCCTCCGTGAGGCACAGCACCAGCCTCGTGGTGTTACTAAAAGGAAAATTGAAAAAGTTTCCAGGAGATTAAGCAGAAAGCTTACAACTTGCATGAGACTCTCAATTTTCCAGTGGCTCTGACAGGAGGATAAATCTTCAGCTATTTTAACTAAAATGTAAGCAAAGCCAGTGTCTAACTAGGGTAAACAAAATTTATTATGATTCGGACACGGCAGTGATGTTTACATCTGGGTTGACAAAATTGCCAATGTGTAAGACCCTTAGTTAAGAAAAATGTAGCTGTGTGCTTCTCATGTCAGGTAAGGGAATGTGGGTTTTTCTTTTACTTTTTTTCTTTTTTTTGAGAATTGTGGACAAAGTGACTTTGATATTCTGCACATTTGAAACTTGGATCAGTGTTAAGGACAAGTGAAGTATCTGTGCATAGTGTGGTTTTTACCTTACCTCCATTTTAAAATAAAATTTCATACAAAGTACAACTAGCATACAATGAATCTATTCTGAAAGTGTGGTGTATGAATCGGGTGTTGCTCATAATACTTTAACTGAAAAGAGATACCAATCTATTTCTCTGTTACCTGAAGAACTTTGAGAAATTAATCAAAGGCAGGTTAACGAGGAGAATTTTATATCCTCTAGAGAGCCAGGCTGCCTTGGCTGTCCGTTACACAGTGAGAAGCCCCTGAAGACTTGGAGGTCCTACGAAAAGGTGATGAAGTTGAGAGTTTCTTAGGTAGTTCAGTCTTTACTGACCCTTCTGACTTGATGATTCAGTTTTGCCATGTGCTGGGCACACTGGAGCCTGGAATTTCTTAAAGTTCTTCACACACCGCTTGTGCACCTTGGTAACAAGACCTTCCATCTCTGTGACAATTTCTTTTATAGGAATGGTCTAAAGCAGTGGTTCTCAATCTGTGGTCACAACCCCTTTGGGGTTCTAATATCTCTTCACAGGGGTCACCTAAGACCATGGGAAAACACAGATATTTATATTACAATTCATAACAGTAGCTAAATTACTGTTATGAAGTAGCAACAAAAATAATTTCATGGTTGGGGGGTCACCACAGCATGAGGAACTGTATTAAAGGGTCGCAGAATTAGGAATGTTGAGAGTCACTGGTCCCAAGGAACTCCATATTGAACATGACATAGGAAGATCTGGGAAATTACCAAGCCTTTTGTGTGCTTGTGCTGGTGATAGCTGAGCACCTTTCCCTGGTGAATCTTATTTTACAAATATAAAAGTATTAAATTTCAGTTGAGAATTCAGGAGAAAATGGAAATGTTGTTTTTTGTCCAGACTTCAGACCAGCACCACTGACTGGCTGTATCTTACTTCTTTATACGGATTTTACTTTAAAACTGAACCAGGAAACCAAAGGCTGATGTCAGAAAGAATAAACCTAAGCCTGGCTGTAGAGTCTTGAGCTCCCAAACATTCCCTATTTTGGATTAGGAATTGTTAATGCTTGTGGCAACCAAAAGTGACTCTATCAAACATAGTAGAGGATGTGTTACAGGAAGAGGAAAAGAAAACACCGTTATTTGTTATCACGCATGGTTGTATAAGGGCATTTTCATGCATGTGTGTAGCATGCTTTGAGTGCATCTACCCATAACACACTGAGTTTCCCTCTCTTCCTTTCCACCTTCCCATTAGTCCACTTTGTGCCTCAGGCAACGTCACTTCTACTTTCATGTTATCTGTTTGCATATGATCTTACATAACCTGAAAACGGAGCCACACGAATGAGAGAAAATGTGACATTTGTACTTTTGAGACTGGCTTAATTTTCGATTAATATGCTTACCATTGTTACTTCATCTTTTTTTATGGCTGAAGAAAATTCCATCATGTATAGTAAGCTCCAGTTTTTACATCGATTCTCTTGTTATGAAACATGGAGGTTGTCCCCATGATGTAGCTGTGTAAACAGGGCTTCGGTAAATGCTGGTGTGCCCATGGCATGTTTCAGTGGTGTGATGAGGGTAACAAACTCCCCAAAGCTTTCCCTACTTGTGAGAACTCAATTGCAGTTTTGGTGTCAAGCTTTCCACACATCCAACTGCTTCCTCCTGAACCCTTCAATATCTACACTGTCAAGTTCAATGTACCCCCTACAAGGCCAATCTCAAATATCCTCTTGATTAGTTTGAAAACACACTCTAAACTCCAATAACTGCTGCTAGAATCTTATTTATCAGAAATTTCTACAGAAGAGTATGTTTTTAATCTAAAACCAATTAGTTCCATCCTGACTTAGATATTTCTTTCCCACAATGTATCATTTGCATATGTACTTACTGTATGTCTCCTATTTTGCCCTGTCTAGTTATGAAGTTTGACAGGATTTATCTCAAATAACTGTATGTGCTAAGCAAAATACGTTGTTTTTATTTGGAATTAACATGTACTTGACTTTCTTTTTTCTTTCATTTTTTTTCATAACAGTTTCCTACTTTGGATTCTTGTCCTTTCTGGGCTTCCAATGCAAGTGTTTGTATCTTCACAGGCTATAGACTCGTTGTTCTGATGGCTGCAATTATTTTCCAGTATTTTATGTACTAGTTATTCCAGAATTGTGGTTTCATTTTATTATGGAAATAAAATGTTCTCATTCAAATACCTTAAAGAATTAATAGCTTCAGTCTTTTCCCCTTGACTTCTTCTCTCTGTCAAGATTGGTGTCTGTTCTTCAATGTCGCCATTTTCAGAACTTATATGTTGACATCTTAAATTTAAATTTCCTGAAATCTTAGACTCATCTCTTACCAGGTTGATCTATTTACAATTATTCATATTGTTCATTTCTTTAACTGTTGACAGAGAAAATTTAGACATCCACAGGCTTGTCAATGTCAATGTGCAAGATTTAAAATTAACAACTTAAAAACATAGATCAAATTCCTTTAACTAGTTTGTCAGTGATCATGAAATGTACACTGGTAATACTTTTCCACAGAAATATACATATATATGCATATACACATAAACACACACACCACTATTTTCTGTATATATTCATATATACAGTATATTACATATGTATATTATCTGGAAGTGTGTACATGCATCTATAAAATCATTTCTTCACCATCTTGTTCAAAGTCTGAGCCTGCTTCACATTCTGATTATAAATATTTTTCTGAAGCTCTTTTAGCCAATGCCAGTTTTACCATCAATATAAGACACTAATTTTCAAAATGCAAACTTAAAATCTTAACCTTATTATCACACTTAAGACATCTCAAATGCTTGAATA
This sequence comes from Peromyscus aztecus, assembly GCA_902168405.1. Classification (NCBI taxonomy): domain Eukaryota; kingdom Metazoa; phylum Chordata; class Mammalia; order Rodentia; family Cricetidae; genus Peromyscus; species Peromyscus aztecus. The sequence continues at coordinate 4,026 of CABHPQ010168783.1, forward strand.
CACATTTACTATTTAACATATTTAAATGTTCACTTTCAATTTCCTCTAATTAAGATAATTTAGCTTAAAGTTAAATAGCTGCTCTTAACTATCAACTGATAGTTTTTGATTGATAGATGGCTGGTGTCTCTGGAGAGTTCTTTAAAGTACTCTTGTCAGTCACAGTAACCTTTCCTAAGTTTTGAAGAAAAAAAATCTCTGGTGAAAATTGAATAATTTGGAAATTTCTATTTCTTAGAGTTGAATTAAGTATCATGTTATGTGAAGTAATTTTTCATTTTAGTATTATCGTATTATTAATTCAGTAAAATGTACTGAATTGTGAACAATTTCAGATAGCATAACTCATTCCACCAAGACAGACAGATGATTCACATTGTAACAAAGTCTCTTGATTTCACATGTTCTCTGTGCTAAATGGACAGGCCAGGAACTACCTGGGGCAGAGCATGTGGAGAGGAGCTACAGGGGATCAACCAGGTGGCTTGCTCCTCTGCTTTTATTCCACAGATGCAGAGCATAATATCTCTGGAGTCCTGCTCCACTTGGAGATAGGCAGAAGAGACTCATGGTGAGCACAGTCACTGTGCAGCCTGGACATGTCAACACAAATGTTCTGACTTCACAATTCCCCATGTGAGTGGCTAAAATGCAACAAAGAAATAGGAAAATAAGCATATGAAAATAAGAGTGTTATGTGTGCCACACTTAGAAAATGTTTCTCTGAATCATTCTCTGATTTATCCAGCAATACCTTTTTAGGCGGCTGCTCCATGTCAGGCATCATGCTTGGTAAAAGCTATAAACATGCGATTACCTAAGTCACAACTAATCCACTCAACAAATATTTGAGTGATGACTGTGTTCAGGTCTTAGTTGGTTCTGGGGAATCCTGAGACTGGATATTTCCCTTTTCCTTTGTGTATATTGCATTAACAATGTACTTATGAATAATGGAATGTGGATGCTCATTTTGTATGTTAGAAGACCATAGCTTAGAGTAATGACATGTTAAATTAAATCCTCTAAACAGTTAAATGGGAATGTCAAAAGTTGAACTCAGTTCAGTCCAGGACCAAATATAGTGTGCTTGATGTTTAACCACTTACAAATGTTTCTGCTTTGTTCAATCATCTCCAGGTTCCTTAGAAGCCAGTACATGGGTCACATTCATTGGTTTGTGCTCTTTGCCCACTGCCTACCACAGTATAAAATACATCAGCCTAATCAGTTTCTCTCATTAAATATTAGCACATTGGATTATTTACACCATAATATTCTTATGTAAGAATTATTTAAGCCTTTTTTATGTAAGGACCTGTTCCAGGTGCTATGGTAGACTCTACCTATACATGGAACAACTTTGGATATCAATGTTGCTGCACAGATAGTGGACAGAACAAAGGTAAACTGGCCTTTTCCATGGGATGTCTGATGGTCTTTAGTGTATTAGTAAATATTTGAGCTAAATAAGACAGTGTATAGGATTTTGTCAACTTCTTTGGTTGAAGACTGTTTGTCCTTCTTTGGATGTATATTCTGAATTTTCAAGGCCACTATAATGACTCTACTCCATCCCTGTTCCAGCTCAGCCATCCCATTCCTTTATGTTCCCAATCCCCACACCCCTACCCTCCATTGCTGTGGAGCCTCCATGGGATTGGACTAGGCCCTCTGCATAAGTTGTGTAGCTTGAACTGCTTAAGGGGCTCCCTGGCAGTAGGATCAGAATCCATCCCTGGTGCATGAGCTGGCTTTTTTGAGCCCACTATCTATGGTGGGACATCTCGTAAAGCCTTGAGGCAGGGGAAGGGGCTTGGACCTGCCTCAACTGAAGGTACCAGGCTCTGCTGACTCCCCATGGGAGGCCTTTCCTTCTTGTAGGAGGGAATAGGGGGTGGATGGGGCGAGGAGGCTGCAAGGGTGGGAGGATGCAAGAGTGGGATCTGTGATTGGTATATAAAATGAATAAAACATTTCTTAATAAAAAAAAAGACATGACTTCTAGAACTTTGCATAAAGTCTACACCTAAAGACCCTGCAAAGGTATGGTGGAAGTTCCCATATGGAGCACATGTCTAAGGAGTTCACTTAGATCTGCATGCCCAACTTTCTTCTGATGGTTGGCTCTAAAACATGGCATGGTGTTTTTAATTCAGGTACACACCCAAATAATACCATAACCAGTTCAGGAAGTGGTTAAGTAGTTCTTTCAGCTAAAAATATAACACTCTCTACCCTAAGTATGGAAAACTTTCTAAACTACAAAATAATATACAAACATACAATTTAATATGTTTTGCCTACACATGTGCCTGTCTACCATATGTGTGCCTGGTGTCCACAAAAGACAGAGGAGTTCAGGGGTTCCATGGAACTGGAGTTACAGACAGTGTGAGCCACCATGTGGGTGCTGGAAATAGAACCTGGGTCCTAGGAAAGAAGAACAAGTGCTTGTAACCACTGAGGCATTTTTTCAACCCCTACCTAAATGTACATTTAATGAATAATATTGGAGAACTTGAATCGAAATTGCAGTCTAATGTCCTATAGGTAGAAGTTTTGTGCATGGCAAACCTCTTGCCAGATCACCAATGGATAGAAGAACAAGAGACAACAGAATATAGGTGATGTAATGGAACTGTTGGGGAAATGTTACCTGCCGTGAATACATTCCATAGCACCATGGAGTGGAGCTTCAGGCTTGAGGCTTTATCCATGAGGAAGAGACCCTAACCTATTACTGGCTACAAAACCATTGCAAGAGCCGCATGCTAGCTTGATTGCATTAACTAAGGTAATTTGTGAAAGATAAGAATGTGTGAGGATGTTATTTTTCCAGAGAAATGTTGAGATCACTGAAGTAAATGAAAATTAAGGAATTTGGAGTCTTTGCATCGGGCATGCTATGTTTATGTAAATGCCAAATGCAAACTAATCCAGGTAACAGCACTGAGGCACTGTCCTAAATGTGTTGTTATTTGTTAAGAAATATTGATAAGGTAATAGTCATTTTATATGCAGACTTGTTCCTATATACCCCCACATAGATTTAAAAGACATATAATACATCTGTGATATATGTGATGCACTGTCTACACACACATGTGGATATTGATGTGTGAAGTATGTTTCATGATTAGCTCCATTAGACACATGAAGACAGATTGACAGCTTTGTCTGGTGACACAGCTAGTCAGTGGAAGAACCAAGATGGAAAACTGCCTCTTCCCCTCCAAGAACATGCATGGTATTGCCTTCACATTGCTTCCATGTTAACTAACATCTTGACCCCTCTTTACCTCAGTTTCTTTCTTTTTTAAAGAGCAAACTAGATGAATTACAGCATGTCCCCTTCAGTTTAAATTCTCTTTGAAGAGAAGTATAATTCCCTTTAGCCACAGCATCTCCTGTGAGGCAAGAAAAAAAGAAGTGTATTTATATCATCTATCAATTCTCTCTCCTGACTTTTATTAGTTTTTTTTTTTTTTCCTGTATGCCTCGGCCTCCTGGGTCCAGCATCCCTGTCTTCCTGTCAACTTCTCAAGTAAAGTAATGTGTTTCATTACATTTTGGATGCCACACCAGCTTAATCCCATTGATAGAGGGCTATGCAATCAAGCTGACAGTTGGATGATGATTCGAATCGTCCCTGACTCATTACTTTGTGAAGGATTTGGCATGCCAATCAATGGGGAATGATGTGGCGTGCCTTGAAGAATGACAGTAATCCATTTTCCACCAATTGACGTGATGAGTCTTTGACAGACTCACGAGTTATGGGGCCAAAGCCAAACACGATTTGGCACACACCTCCCAGCACTGCCATTTTGCAGACCCTGAGGGTATTTGTCAAAGCTGTAGCCTTCTTGTCTTCCACAGTCTTCAGCCCAGGGTCTCAGGAGGCAGACAGCATTAATAGGCTTTTGCAGGTTAGTAATGCAGCAATGTCCATGACCCCACCTGGTGTACTAGTCCAAGGTGAGGAAGTAAAGAAATAAATTAGACTTCCTAATTATACCCATCCATGCAGACACCCCTAAATTTATACACTCCAGTGAGGGCTGTCTTTCAAAGCCATCATTTGGGGAGTGCATCCATTTATTCTAATGAGGCTGTCAACCTTTAAAATGCATTTGCAATAACCTTTAAAATTTTTCTTCAGAACTAATATTTAAGCCATGCTATTTTCCTGTCTTGACATCAGAAACATAGCCTCTGCTTGATCATGTTCCATACTAATCTAATTTTCTCTTTGTCTATTTCTCTAAACAATTTACTCTAAAGTCATGTAGAATATTCTTAAGAAGTACTGTGGCTTCCAATGGAAATCCAGTAGTAGAGCCAAAGTGTTTCTAGCATATTGTCTCTCAACTTAGAGTAGAATCCCTAAAGTGATTGCTTTGGAAACATTGACATGAGAGATATTAAAGTAAAATTTCCCCATATTTTTAATGTTAGTGACAAATTTCTGATATAAGATATTGAGTACTATCAAAATTCCATAATTTAAAACCTACACCCCGATATAGTTAGGAGACACAATAGAATGGGAGAAGTGCTCTTCCCCAGAGAAGATCACACCAATTGGTTGTCCAACGCCTAATGGTCGGCGCTGAAACCATACATACAAGTAACATTAGATGAAATTAACAGGTTATAGTTAGGAATGTATAAGCATATACATATTCATATAGGCATGGCAATAACAATTAATTTAAAAAGAGGCCATGAATTTGAAGGAGAGCAGGGAAGGATATATGGGGAGATTTGGAGGGAGAAATGTCATAATTACATTAGTCTAATGAAAATAAAAAAGAAAAGAAAAAGCTACTCTTTGTTTGATCCCATGGCCTGCTTTGCAAGATATTCCTGGAATGTATATCCCTACCAGAAAACAATAGAACCTACAGTTTTCTTCCTACACATCTAAAATATTGACACTGTGACAGCTCTCCTTCCACTATAATCATAGGTTGGAAGTGTTGTCTTTTAGGAAATTGCTCCCTTCCACAAGAGGAAGATTCATTACAAATGTAAATAAAACCATCACTAACCAAACTATGGTAGGATCCCCAACCAAACAGCTTAAAGAAAAATTCATCATGTCTTAATCTGTGTTCATACACTCTAGGATTTCAAGTAAAGTTTTTATGAGTTCCTCTTAAGTAAGAACAGTTAAGAACTACTAATATTTGAAGAAATTTTAACAATAAAAGACAGAGACCCAAACAGTATACAGAATGAAAAACTGAGAAATAATTGCTTTAAGAGAGGAGAATTGTTGACAAAAAAAAAAGGAATGGAAAAATAACATTTGATACACATGCAACACATGTGTACATATATGAACATGCATGATATATATGTATATAATTTTATGTATGTGTTTGTAGACATATATATATAGATACACATATCTGTTAACAGCCTGTCAGCCATTATTTCTATGATTCCAACATTCCAATATCCCCTAGCTGGTCTGTGATTTTTTTTAATCATTTTGTGCTGTCTTTTGTCAGATTTGAACATGTGTAGAAATTCTTACAATTTCCCTTTTCTCATTTCTGAAATTTTCAGTATTTACCTTCTGTATTTCCCTGATAATTGTGGCTAGAAGTGAAAATACTTTTGTTGCTCATAGAAGAAAAAAGAATCAGCATATTTCACATATTGGTCTATGACTTTCCTGCTTGTTTTCTGTTCTGATCTTTGTTGCTGCTTCTATTCTTACTGACCTTTCATTTACTCTTTCTGTGGTTTCTTAGCATGAGGTTTGAGATTAATGTGAGACACCTCTCTTCTCTCACACAGATACTCTGATTGCCTGCCTTTTCCTCCGCCCCCTTTCCTGTGGCACCAGAAGCGCCAGGGAGTTCTCCTTTTCCTTATTCTCACAGTGCTTTCTGACTCCCTGTGGACTTCTTTCAACACATGGGTTATTTTTTTTAAAAAAGGTGTTAATTCACTTTAAGATATTTCCAGTCACCATCTTATGATCAAATTGTAATTTTGTTTTATTGTAATCTCAGAAAACAGTTTGTGTTCTTTAAATCTTCTCTAATTTATTAAGACTTATTTTCACGCACTGGATATTTTTGTAACTTGGTGAATGTTCAGTGCATACTTGAAAATTGAGGCCTGTTCAACAGTGCATGTTTCAAATGACCCTTAGTTAAGGGGTTAGGTGAAGACCATGAAGTTTCTGGATCACGTGTGGATTGTTATTATTTCTTTCAGCTGCCTACTATTTGTCACAGGTATTCTGAATCTGTGTTTGCAACTACGGACTCGTTTGCAATTGCACTGTGCCTCCAGTGACGTCACTCTTTTTTACTAATAAAACCCTCACCCATATCTAGGTTTATACTCTTTCCTGTGATATGCCATTTTTTAGTAGTAACAGGACACTCCAGCTTCTTTCGATTAGTGTTAGTGAGGTATGCCTTTTCTCACTTTTTTCATTTTAGTCTTTGTATAAATTTTCTATAAAATGAACTTCTTCCAAGCAGCATATAGATGGATCCTTTTTAAAAATTTCATGACACAATATGCCTTTGATTGCCAACTGAAGCATTTAGAGTATTTGCATGTAAGGTGACTCTGAACTTTCTGAATTTAACTTTTTGGTTTTAATCTGTTTTCTGTTTTATTTTGCCTCCGTATTTGACTTCTCTCCAATTAACTGTAGTTTAAAACTAGAATTATGATTTATTTTGTTATCTTTGATGGCTTTTAGTTATCTCTTTGCTGTTTTGATGTTTTAGATATTATTGCACATATTTTTAGATGATTACAATCTCTCTTCCACTACTTCTGCATTAATTCATGGAGGGTAAGAAGATGCTAATATTCTCGTTCCTTCTCAGGTTTGGTGTATATTCATGTGTTTTATTTTAGGCCATAAACATTTCAGTTGTTGCCCCATAGTTGTGGATTTAGCTTCACATACATTATTATTATTTTCACGTAGGCTGTGAACTGTCTTCTAAAGAGATTTCAATAATGAGAAAGAATCCTTGCACATGTTCTCCCGAATGTTTTGATGCTCTTCACTCGTGTGTGAATTAGCACTTCTGGCTGCTAGGTTCCTTATTTCTGGCGAATTCTTTAACATTTCTTAAAATAAAATCACCAAACATGACTTAAGTCAGTCAAGGAGATCTAAATTTTGTTAATTGGAATTTCATTTGAAGAAAAAGGGAAGCTGGAAAGGAAGAGGAGGTCCAGCAAACTGTTTGGGTTTAGATCCAATGGGTCCCTCAAATGCCCATGGATTGAGATGAAACAGTGCTGACGTCAGGGACTAAGAGAAGATTGAGAAGATTTTTAGATTTCAGGGAAAATAAGACCATTTTAAAAATGGCCAGGATTCAAAAGATTGCAGGGGAAAATGTTCCAAGGTGAAGACAAAGGAGTAAGCTGATACTTACAATAAAGACTAGAAGAGGGGAAAAATCGCAGGGAATGCCTGCTCTTTTGTATTCTTTTCCAGGGAAGTTATTAATTAATATGCCCATGAGAATTAGTTGGCACACATAAGAAAAGAAAGGAACATTAGAAGTGGAGATGTAGTATAAGAGAGAATCTATTGGTGGAAGTATTAAGGCAACTCCACATAGTTAACAGGGAGGTTTATTTGGGGGTTTTACTTACAACAAGTAAAGGGATAAGTTACAGGGTCTGGGAGAGGTGAAGTGCAGTCCAGCGGTGTTCTCTGGAGAACTCTGCTCAGTCTACCATCCAACATCCAGGATTACCAGGAACCAAAAGAGCTGGCACATCCAGATCTCGGGTCAGGGGCATGCCATAGGTAGGTGTGACAATTACTGGAAGCCTCATTGGGGGTAGTACATCCAGGTCAAAGCTGGAACAGCTACCCACTACAAGAAACAGATGTGATTCCCAGGGTAACAGTGAGTGGAGGCAGGAAAATAATTTCTCACTCCCCATAGTAGGAACACTGGCCACCCTGGAGGACTGTGGAAAACCCTCAGATGAAACCTAGAGAATACCCAGAATGTATAACTAAATGCGGAGATCTCAATTTCCCTGGGAGAGTTCAGGTGAATTAGTAAATGGTACATAGAACACTAAGCAATTGGAAATACTGAGTCAAATATTCACTCAAGACTAAATATAAAATTCTACCCCAGAATCTACTCATATACTAAGTGAATTTACCTGTGAATATTATATATTTGGCAGGCATGTGAATATTATATATTCGAGAAGCAATGCTAAATTGTGGTTTAATGAAAAATGCAACAAAATGAGAGAGTGAGGAATGCATACCTATATATGTGAACATACATGGCATTCGTGGGAAAATTCAGATTCTCAGAAATTCAGCCAAGAACAACAATCCTTGAATGGAATTAGAAGAGGGATTGTTATTCGACTATATGGAAAGATTGACACAGAATGAGGTAGGTTATAAGTCCTTGCACCCTAAAGGCCTCTCCGCCGATGCAGCAATCCAAATGAAACAGAATCAGACCGAATTGGAAAAGTCCAGGTTTAATGGATAAAGCATTCCGGGGTGATTCCCTGGCCCCTCAGAGAGGAGACTGGAGTGAGAGACTGAAAGAATCATGCCTCTGTTCTCTGGGATGCAGCTTATATACCCTGTGGGAGTGGTCTTGAGCTTCTCTGGGGGAGGAGCTGTGTTTGGCAGGCTTTGAAGGGGCGGGTTTGGGGAAAGAGATGGGAGATGATGGGAGTTGAGGTGGATCTTCCACCAGAACAGTAGATATTGCTGGGAACAGAAACTTAGGATTCAGGGGCCAAACACTTTCTTTCAAGAAGAACCCTGGTTTATCAAACTTTGTACAAAAACACAATCTACAAATAAAATCTGTATTCTTGTGGAAGAACATGAAACTCTCAATGGATAATTCCATTTAAAAGATTGAACATTTAATTCTAAAGCTGTTATTCTTCATAGCTGATACAGTAAGGAAACCTTTAACTTTAATAATGCTGAGTGTGTTTACAAGTGTCTTGTTTGATGATATTCTACAGCCCCTTAACCTCTTGCTTGTTATCTCACTTTGTATACCATTATGTTACTGTTTATTTTCTTCACTAAAAAATTCTGATGCCATATAAGCAATGTGCTACAGAAGATAAATAGGTGACTTTAGGATATAGAGTCAAGTCCTGCAGAGGCAGGTCTCTCAGGACGCTTTTTTGATCCCGTAGTATAAACCTCAACTTGGAAGCCAGTTATCTTTAAATTATTAGCTATAATCATTATGTGAAGTGAAAGGTTTCATAATGGCATTGTCCTTCAGGTACATTATGTACTTTGGCCACATTCACCCTAATATCTTCTCCTACCCCCTCTTACTTTCTTCTGAAATAGTCCACCTTCTAGATTCATGTACTATACATGCACACATGGTTTCATTCATTCATGAAGACTGTGCTAGTCGCTTAAAACTAGTCTATCTCTTTGCCACGCTAATAATCTTTCTTTGTAAAAACCCCACTAACATCTCAACATCTCTTTATTTTTTCTGATCAGTGCTCTAGTTTATTCCACATGATTAGTTTTCTTATTTGCTTGATGGTCTTGATTTTATTTACAATTTTCTAAAGGTAGATTAAAAGAAAATGCTTGCTAAGCGGCTCAGCAAGACCATTCTCTTACATTTTCTTTCTTTCTTTTTTTTTTTTAGAAATAAGAAAATGATGAAGTCTTGTGAGGGACAAAGGAAAAGTATCTGCTGATGTACAGGTGTGGAAGGGGGGATGACATGATAAAAAGAGGAAATAGCACAAAGAACACAGAGATGAGTGAGAGAGAGGGAGAAAGAGAAAGAGAGAAAGAACCAAAAGAGACAAAAGAAGTCTAAGACACAGAGAGAGGTATTAAAGGGGAACTGAGTATACTTCAAACATTTAACTGAATAGTATACTTAGGCTGCATTGTTTTAATTGCTTATTACTATATTCTGAAGCATGAAAATAATTGGGTGTGTCCATACCTCTTATTTGGAGTCAATTAGAAACTATTGCCTTTGCAGAACATTAGAAACCTCACTTGCTGATTGCCTGACTTAAAAACGTTCTGTTCTGCAAAGCAAATATATGAGTGCCCTCTTTTGTGTCATTTAAGTATGATAAAATTCTTATGAATAAGAATTGTGAGTGACAGAAAAATCTACTAATGTCTTTGCATAACCAGCTAACCAGGCAAAGATCTGTCACTTGTCAAATTTTAGAGATTTATTACTCCTCTTTTTTTTTTTTTTTTTTTTTTTTGTTCCATATCCTTCCCCTTCCTACTCAAGGTCTGCATTACAACATCTCATCTGGTGCTAGAATCTTCAAGGACAGGAGCTTCAAACTTCAATCCCTTTATTAAAAAAATCTCAGTGTTGTATTTTAACTGAATTTCATTTCCTAGGGATGGAACTCTCAGACCCTTTTATTGCTTTGCTGATCTCTTGTATTATATTCTGTCTCCAAAAAAGGCTCGGTGGCCCAAACTCTACTGCTTTCAACCACTTAGATACAGCATCAGAGACAACTCAAGATGTCTGATTTTATATGAAAGATAATAAATGGGCACGAATAGATGGCAAGGTTATAAACCAATCAGGATTTTAAGATATACCGGCCCTGAGTTTATTACCAAGGTTTCATGTAATCAGCATGTGTATGGAGTCATGAAACTTCTAGTCTATTGAGAACTCAAATGTTATGTTGTTACGCCTGAGGCCTCATGAGATCACAAAATAACTTTATAGAAATGCTAGCTGTGGCATACATAAATATATCACCTATTGCCACTCTCACATGCACAACCTGTCCACATTGCCAGCTTTGCTTTTATAAACCCATTTTCATCTCAGTTCTGTTTAATAAAATGCCCTTTGCATTTCCTTTATTTCTAGAAATAACTAAAGTTTCTGCATTTCCTCAATCTCACCTACCTGTCACCCATTTCATTCATACCTCTATTAATGTTCTTCGAAAAAGTTTAAAACATTTGTCACTTATACTCCAGGCCCAAAATTTACAATAATAACCTCCACCCAAAACAGAAACAAAGCTTCTTTGTACTGTACAGTTGTTCAGGTTACCGTGTCTCTTCACCTAGCATCATACTCAGCCCAGCACTTTCACAAGGGGAGTCACTTTACCCACACATGAATCCCCTATAAGTTGGGTAAAAGCAAGTTTCACAGCCAATGTGGTGACCTGGCCAGTTTTGTTTTTCTTTGTTCTTTTTACAGTCAGAAGACTGGCATTGGGTCCCAAGAGAGGGAAACGAATGAGCACCTGGAACCTACTTTCATGACCGTAGAAGAAAAATTCTCACATATCACTACCCACAGTTCCAATGCACTTTCCTTCCTTGCCCTTCACTCAGCTGCTGTTAGAGGCATTCATTTGTCAAGTTTTTGTGACTTTTTGGATGTAATTCATGCTAAACTGTGTTACTATTTTAGATATCTGATGGGGTTAGTTTCATCTAGATTTTAAACAACTTTAGAGCCCTGGCTGTATTGATTACCTTGCAGCTGACAGCTTTCATTTTGGTGTCTGGCCCATATCAAAAGGGCCACAATACCAGGAAGTCCACTGTGAAATACTCTCTCCTATAAATGGGTCCATAAACAAGACCAGAACAATGACAGACTCAATGAACACATGAATGTGGAAAGGGGAAAATTTCATGGGGTCCCATACCTAGACAAACAACTATATAGGTAACTATTCCTGCTGGAAGGAAAATTAGTCTCTCCCTGGGATGATCACCTTTATTGGCTGTCCAATATAGAGTGGTCAGCCCTGAAACCATATACACACAAACAACAAAAACTGACTTAGCAGGTTATAAATAGATATGTTTGTGCATACACATATATACATATGTATAACAATAATAAACAGAGAAAAAGAGCCTATATTCCTAAGAGTTGGAGGAAACATTAAGATGGGTTGTTGAGAGGATACAGAGGCATTTGGTGGAAGAAAGTTGTGGGAATTATATAGTTTTATTTTGATTAAAAGCGTATCAAAAATTAGAGTGGGGGTATTGTGATAGACAGTAGCCTGGGACTGGGATAAAGGATAATGTATTTAGGTAGGCCGTGGTTTGAAAATAGTATCAGAGATAGCCAGGGCTTAGATGCAAGCAGTGATGGAGAAGAGGAGGTGATCATATGTACATATCACTTACAGGGTAAATTAGAGTTTTCAAATGTTCTCCCTTCACACCTGGCTTGGTTAAGTAGAAACTGTGAAAATGCTACTGTAACAATAGCTGTCCTTAGAACATGACCTAAGCCTTGTGAACTACTCCAGGCAACATCTCCTTCCTCTAAGACAGACATTAATAGCTGGCAATCTGACGGTCAGTACGACCTTAGAGACGTAACCGCTCTTCTGCCACATCCATAGTTAAGTGTTCATTACTTTGAATTACACCAGTATTCCACTTGAACGGTGTGGTACTTCAGACGTAGTTAATGCATTTTGGAGTCATTCATACTCTGTTTTTAAGCTGGGTAAAAAGGTGCCAGGAACTGTGGGAATAATTAAGGAACCCTAATGGAGCAATTCCTAGGTCATTAGAAAATCTTCTGAGGATGGGCAACTGTGTGTTCATAATGAGAATGTGCTGCCTCTCTATTGCTCTCACTTTAGTTGGGGAGTGCATGTTCTTTCTTGCTCACTGAACTCGTGATTTCTTTAATTTCTGAGTATTTCTCTGTGAATATATTTCAATCTATGTTCCCATTCAGATAAATCTCTATCTGACTGGAAGATGGAGGTAACACCTTGTTTCCTCTGGAGGCTGTGAGATACAGTATCTAGATGGAAGAGGGAGGTACCACCGTGCTTCTTCTGGAGGCTGTGAGATATAGTGTCTAGATGGAAGAGGGAGGTACCATCTCGAGACACAAGATCTGAAGACTCTAAGCTTGGAGATTTCAGATGCGTTAGATTGCAGCTGATGTTCCTGTTGAGAAACTGATAGTCTTAAAAATCAGGTGAGGGAAGTTGGCATACAGGAGACTCCCAGTGGACTGAGCACAGTCATTTGTTTTATCAGCCTCTGTGCTCTATGGTACCTTTGCATAAACTTAGGCCTATTTGCTTCATAAGGCTGACTGAGCTGACACTGATTCCTAGAAAATGAAAATGTATTCATTGCTGCCTTCTGTCACCCTAGTTGTCCCCTTAGCACCTTGGCTGTCAGTTTCAGTGACACAAAACCATCCTTGGCCGCCATGACTGCTTAGCTGAGAATCATGGTCATTGTCCATTAGTCATGGAACTTAATTTGTTACTGTATACAGTGAATATTGCTTGATATACATAACACTATTATTTAATCATGAATAAGTGCATTTGGCTAATATACAGCCCAAAACATCAAGGAATATTTCTAACAATGTTAGGATTAGTAGCTCTAACTAATGGAATATAACACCATAGAACAATCAGCCATTGCTGGTCCCTTGAGGAAAGTAAGGCAAAGAAAGTAAAGAGGCAAGTCAATATGTAATTTCTAAAGGTAAACTTATGGTGATTGCGAAATAGAGACTTAAACTGGAGATTCATGGGTAGGTATCTGTTTGGTGTCTAATGTTTATTACCTGCTTTAACAGCGTCATCTCAGGTGGAGGAAATAGTTCATTGTTAACAGCATATGCTAAGCATGTATGAGGCTCTGGATTCTATCCTCAGCACCATTTTAAATCAGGGCACTAACTTTGGAAGCCAGTATTCATGAGGTGTTTGGTCACAAGTCAACCAGCAGTTCATATGTTCTAGCATCCATAACCACTAAGTATTAAGTTTTAAGAGTACACTCAAGGTTTCTTTTTGTTTGTTTGTTTTTGGTGTGTGTGTGTGTGTGTGTGTGTGTGTGTGTGTGTGTGTGTGTGTTGAGCAATAAGAATATATAGACTTGTAGAACATAGAAACCTTCCTTTGAGGACTTTGTATCCGGTTAGATACAAGACTGTGTAAGACCTACTGCAGTAGAGTAAAGTTGGTCCTTCATCCTGATAGCCTTGTGACCCATTCCAAAGCTAAAACTCATGTAATACCTGTGTGACTTTTCTGTCAGTTCGAAAGGATATTTAAATGACCAATTTATTTTGTTACTACAAGTTGCTGATCACAGAGGGCTATGCCATTCTGTAGGGTTTTCTCTCTGGAATAAAGCAATAGCAAACGGTGAGGCCACCCAGTCCATGCTCTCTTGGTTCTGATAAAGACAGTGTTTCTCTCTGATGTCAGTTCAGGTAAGTAGTGGCTATAGGAACAAAGGTAGGACTATTACATATTTCTCTCTCTCTCTCTCTCTGTGTGTGTGTGTGTGTGTGTGTGTGTGTGTGTGTGTGTGTGTGTTTATGTGCATTGTGTAGTGGGAAGGCAAATTGGACTTTCAGAGCTGGAAGGTTACTTCAGAGACTACCATGTCACATGCCACCATTTTAGAGAAAAAGACACTAGGATTTCAGGTGACTGAATTATTTGCCTGAAGTCACACGTTTTAGTCTTCAAATCATGGAAAGTATTGCCACTCCTGGTAAAACACAACTGAGTACCACTGCAAAAGGCTAGAGTTCTGCCCCAAACTCCTTTTCCTTTTCCAGTGTCCTTGTAAGCTGCCACTCTGCTGTGATGCCTCAGGAAGAAGCAAGGGACTCATGAAATCCACTCAGCTCTCCAGATTCAATTGGCAGGTTAATCGAAAACAATTTTTTATAGCACAATAAAGGGCTTGAGAACAGGGGAACATTAATATTTGTTTCCCAAAGAGTGGACCCTGAGCGAATAAAACTGCTTGCAGTTGAACTATGGTGCCCAGGTGTGGGGGATGCACTTTGCTTTGCTCCGTCTTATCACCATTCATCAGGCAGCGATGAGCACAGGCTGCCAGAGACATCTTTGCCAGGGTACCCCAAGAGGCATGTCACCCCATCCTGGGCAAGGGAAGCAGCTTGCCCAAGTATCTTATGTGACGACAATATAGTTTTCATGGTACATTCTTAATAAAACAAAAGGTGGCCCTCTGACAAAAATATCATCTGGTTTTTATAATGTAAAATGCAGCAATTTTATCAGCATTTGCCCTGATTGGCTGTCATTAGCCCCTTGCCTTCTAATAAAATTTATGATACTGTTCAGGAGTCCAATTTGACAGAAAGTGAGGTGATTGCGCCCTGCTTAGATATCTCTCTGGCATCTATTCCAACAATAATGCGGTAATTTTATGCATGAAATAGCACAATTGGCATAAATAGTTATAATACCGAGTGCTGTCTAAGGAAGCTGGCTGCTGGAAAATTAGAAAGCGCTTCACACTTTTGAAACAGGTAATTAGGATTTTTCTTCGTGCTCATACAAGGCAGACTGGAGTTTCATTTTATGTTTCATGTTTCATTAAAATATAGGTGTTAAAAATAAATGTTGAATTTAAAACTGCATATATTATGGAATTAAAGGCATAGTGCACAGTAGGGGTGCATGATGGGCTTTTGGGGTGTTTATATCTAGTGGTGGTCGGAGTATTCTTTAAAATAGTTTGAACAGGCAGTGCACCCCCTTTTTTTCAAGCATGGTACTTTGAAAAGGATTGATTGATGATTAAGTGGCATTCAGTCATCAGGTGTTTGGCCCAAGAGCCAGAACACCACTTTCATATAAACTAACTGGAAATATCTCTTTGTTTTAATTGGTAGGTGAGGGTAGGCTGAGGGTCATGTGGTATTCTCTGAGAATATTTGAACTTTTTTTTGGGGGGGGGGCTCAACATTTCCATTTTTAACTTGTCTGCCTGCTCAGACCTAAGCCAACCCTGAGAGACCCTTTCTGACGCTCTTGAAGCTCACTGCGGTTTGGGTAGAGTGGCAAATGACACCGTAGTATTAACCTCTGCTTACGACCCGGCTGATAGCAGGCTTTTAAGTTTTCCCGGCTGTATCATTAAATCTGCAGCTCTGACCCCCGACATGACACCATCACAGGCTCGGCTGCGGACTCGGATGCTGACCACTGCTGTCAAGGAAGCTCCTGTAGCGTTGAGTCCACTGGGGAGGAGGGGTTGGGAGCGCAGACAACCGGCTCCAGCTTGTCATTTTGTGCCTCAGTTTTCCCACGTGTGAGAACTGCACCCCCACTCCTTTCCTATGATGCGTATTGTGAAATACAGTCATAGATTAAGTAGGGAAGGCAAAATGAAGAAACATAATTTTAAATAAATAATAAACATTATTTCATTTTCATGAATAGTGAAAGGCGGTGTTTAGAGAAAACTATAGTTTGGCCAAAGATGTTTTTGGATTCTCAGGAGCGAATAGGTTCCACAAAGAGATAGGTTCCTTTGGGATCATGTGGGACTAAATTCTATTTGTTGGTTGCACGGATGTTTTTGAAAATATCCTGCCAGCCCTAAAGAAAACTGAGCACTAAGCCTTAGCCTTAGGACCAAGACACCTCATCCTTTTCTACAAGGCTGAATGAACTTTTATCCTGAGACTTCAGCTGGTCTGTGTTCAGGAAAGCAGCCATGCCAGCTTGTGTGTATCTTGAATTTACCACCCCCAACTTACGTAGAAATAATAATTTAACTAGAGTGAGGTGAAAGAAAAATAGACCAAGATGGACGGGTAAGTGGCATTGGGAAATGTCTGCAGACCACGAAACTTAACTGCTTTGGTAATATCTCAAAATTTCTTTCTGGGAAAGAAAGCAGTGAGAAAGGATGAAGGCAGGTAATAAAGGAGGGAGGAAGAGGAAAAAGCTCAAGGGGAAAAATGTCAAGAATGATAGTGTGTGTGTGTGTGTGTGTGTGTGTGTGTGTGTGTGTGTGTATGTATTAATGCATACGTATACATATGGTGAAGAGGGCATTCAGGACATTCGGACAAGAGGAACCTTGGGGTACATCAGACTTTGGCACAGGAGGAGTTGATGAGTAGGGTATAGCTCAGCTGCACAGTGTAATAATGAAACAAAGAAGCACTGCCACATACAGGGCAGGGCAGAAACAGATAAGTTCAATCAGCTGGCATAGCACATATGACGGAAAGGCGACTGACAAAAACTAACTCCTTCTTTTATGCGTCTGAGAAGTGCATGCAGTGACCCGAATTAGTGAACAGAGTATCTAGGGGTTGGGGTTGGGGCAGAAAACACCAAACGAGCACAAATATAACAACTTCCCTCCCATGATATCTAAGTCTTGGGAGTAATCAGAATGGATAAACAAACTGAAGACATTAGGTGATGTGATGCTATTTAAGAGAAAAAGGAAAGAGCCAAGTCATAAAAAGTCATCGACACTGATAGGAAAAGGCTACATATTATACAATCCAACCCCAGGATCCTCAAGGAAAGATACAATTATAGAGACTGGAAAATTATTGGCTATCAGGGGTTGGGAGAAAATGAAGAAAGACACACAAGTAGACCACACTGGGATGCAAGTTAGAAAAAAAAATATTTTAGGTACTGTCATAGTGGACTTACAACATTATACATCTGTCAGAACCCATAGAATGCACAGTATAAAGAGGAAACCTATGTAAACTGTGTGCTAAGGTTAATACCAATTTGTCAAAATTGAATTATCCACTTCTACAGAAGAAGTACATTGATGTGTGTTCTTAGTAACTGGAGAGACAAGACATAGTAGAGACTGACAGAACTTTCTGTTTTCTGTTCAATTTTTCTTTAAAGCCTAAAGAGCTAAAAAAAAGTCTATTATTTTATAGCAAATGTGAAATATATAGAATGGCAGTGTATGTAATAAAATGTTTTTTCTTAGAATTTTGTGCTTATGAATGTAAGCCATGTAATGAGTTTGAATAATAATTCAAATATAAAGTCTCACACTTGAAAATGTATAAGGGCCATATCCCAAAATGAGTGACTTCAGTCACTGTGACTTGACACAATGGTACTGTTTTTATTATAAAATTGTAAAATGGAGAAGAAAGTCAACATTGCTACTAATCCCACTGAAAACTGTTCATGACAGTCATCATATTTTCTAGTGCATAAAAATACAAAGATATATTCTGCTAATGCAGTAATCTATTAACATTTTCTAATAATTACAAAAAATGTATAGTCTCTCATAGAGGTGACAACAAATATGATGTCAGGTGCCATTGCTCTTTGTCATGACACCAAGTCTCTTTACATTGAGTACTTACTCATTCATAACTAAACCAAATTCTCCAGCTCTTTCATAAACTCACTGAGATTAATACATTTCTGTTTTCTGTACCCTCTATTCTGTCACTAGTGTAAACCACAAATGTTGGGAATCAACTTATTCTTCTAAGAGTAGGAGAAGATGTTAGGAGAGACCCCGACAGCTTTCTCCACATCCTCTTCCCAGTTTCTTTGGATGTAATATACATTCTGTCATTTACTTGGTTCGATTTTTTTCTAATTCGATTCAAAACTTGGAGAAAAAGGGACTGTTGTACAGCTTCTTTCCTGAATAGCATCCTATACCTTGTGTTTAAAATAAATAGTTTCAATTTATTTATAATATAAACCTAAAACTTGTCGGGCTGTGCCCCAAGGACTTCCTTAAATGTCCAAAGTCACTCAAAGAATAAAAACAGAGCTACGTCGGCTAGTGCAGAGACACAAAGACAATGACAGGAGCAGGGGAAGCTAGCAGAGCCAAGAACAGCGAGTCAACAGATGTCCCGAGGGACCACACATGACAAATCTCTGAAAACTTGGATAGAGTAAGTTATTCATGGAACAGGTTAATTATATGTGCATTTATAAAAACATATTTTTAAACAGACTAGTCATCTTTTGTAAATTTAAAACATCATTATGTCTGTTTTATTTTTCATTTTCAAAATGGTTTATGGGTCAGTGCAATGGATCAGCATGTTAAAATACACTTGCGGCACAGGGCTGACATCCTGAGCTAAATACCTGGAAATAGAAGGTAGAATCTTTGATACACACACAACAACAACAACAACAACAACAACAACAACAACACACTCACTCACATACACAATAATAATTAAAAAAAATAATTTAAAAAATGTTAGTTTAACTGGAACATGTGGTAGCTCCTCTGCAAAGTTTAATAACCAATAAATTAACAGCTCTCATGAAGCAAAACCACATTCCCACACGTATAATAAATTGTCACAAAATACAATTTTTGAAAAAAGGAACCAACATAGATGGTTTACTTTAAATCCAGGAAGTTACTGCACACTCAGTAAGTTGTGAGTTATAAGACTCAGTACTTATAGAAGTAGCCTGTTTATAGCATCCAGATGTAGTCATCACATTGGTTTACTCTGAGAATTAGCAATATGTCTTGCATTTTGAAAAAATAAGATGCAGTCAACAGAAGAAGGTGCTCACATAGATAGGAATCAGAAATCATTGTAAAATTTCACAGAGCAAGAAACATACAATGATAACCATCAATGCTTTATTTGATATATTCTTTACTTATTTCTCAGCACATGGTCTCTGTATATTATAAATTGAAGATAACGATGACTTCATTGCTGTGCTGCAAATATGAAGTAGTACAGGAAAGCTCATGCAAAACATTCACAGAAAACCATTCCTGCTTATATCTTCCTCTCACTCATCAGTCCTCCCCATTTCTGTATTAAGTATTGCAGAAGCAGAGATGATATAGATATTTGATTGTTTGATGTTTGACAGTACAATTTAGATGTTGGCTAACTCAAGTCAACAAGCATTCAACAACATGGCAGCTGTATGGGTAAAATCCTATAAACAAACCTTTCTGATCCTCAAGCTTCCTGAGAAGGTATTTCAGGATCAATGCCATGAGTTATAGAACAGAATTATACCAAAACTTAACTTGCTCAGCAGAATCATTCATAGCTAGAAAGAAACCACTCATTCACCATTCATCAGGAAAAGCAATATATATTATCAAGTGATATTATTCTATACACTGGAACACACTAGTGAATGAGATAGAAAATTTATACTTACTAATAAGGGTTATAGACCATAAAAGAGATAAGAAACAAGGTAATTATATAATATCATTTTTTTGTGATAGTGATGAAAGTAAGGAGGAAAGTCAAGAAAGACCCTGTACTGGCTGATTTTGTGTGTCAAATTGACACAAGCTACAATCATCAGAGTAAGGAGCATCAGTTGAGAAAATGCCTCCATGAGATCCAGCTATAAGGCATTTTCTCACTTAGTGATCAATCGGGGAGGGCCTAGCCCATGGTAGGTGGTGCCATCCCCTGAGCTGGTGGTCTTGGGTTCTATAAGAAGGTGGGCTGAGCAAGCCATGAGAAGCAAGCTAGTAAGCAGCTCCCCTCCATGGCCTCGGTATCAGCTCCTGTTTCCAGGATCCTGCCCTGGTTGAGTTCCTGTCCTGACTTTCTTCAATGATGAACAGCAATGCTGAAGTGTAAGCCTAATAAACCCTTTCCTCCCCAACTTGCTTCCTGGGCATGGTGTTTTGTCACAGCAATAGACACCCTAACTAATATAGACCCTGAGATTTGAAGCTCACTAAATCATAGGAGCATTTATGAAGAGCCAAGTTTAAGGTAGTATGTGGAGTGGTAAAAATGGCCTAAACAGTATGGCATTCAGCTTGTAGTTCAGTAAGTATTAATTCTAAAGTTGAAGTGGACAGCCTGTGTTGGGGACTTAGCCTGAATTTAGTCAGCAGAGGCTTGAATAACGACATTGAGGAACACTTCAAGGCAGAAAGTGATTATAGGGAACAGAAAGGGAAGAGAGGAAGCAAAGGGGAAAAGCAGGAGGAAAAGGCAGGGCTGAAGAGATGGGAAGAAAAGGAGTAGGCAAGGAGGGGAGGGGACAGCCATGATAGCGGTCCTGGGAAAGTAGGCAGTAGAGTAAGAGAACAAAGAGAAGGTTTCCCAAGAGTCAAGGAAAATAGAGATCCAGGGACTGGGGAGAAGACTACAGACTCAATGCTGGAGTACAGTAGAAAAAGGTCAGCAGGGAGAACCAAAGAACAGATTGAGAAATACAGAACTTAAGGTCTGGGCCACAAGAACAATGCAATGCCCCTTAAGAGGTGGAGGGAAAGATTGATTGAAATAACTCCAGAAGCACCACTGAGACCTGATATTCTGTCTTCTGTTTGATTCATTCTACTTGTAAGACTTTCCTTTGGGTTTTCTAATTAGGATGCTGGGTTTCTCAAATCCGTCTTCATTCCATCCTGTGTCCCCTTTATCGTTTTTTCCTTATTGAATTCTCTTCTCAAGACTTGGATTGTCTTTGTCATATCCATACTATTTACATTTGTGTCTTCTTGGGCATAGCTCAGGTATTTATTCTCCTTAAGTTATTTCTCCTTAATGTCATTGAACAATTTCTTTGCGTCATCTTTAAACTCTTTGAATTATTTGATTAAGTTTATGGTTTTTCTTTTAAATTGTACATCCTGGAATTTATCTTGGTAATTCTCATTGTCATGCATTTCTATAGGACTGGTAGGTTTGGGAGAGACAATTCTGGATTGATCTTTCATTTCCTTGGTATCCCTGTGATGAATTCTGGGAGTGTGGACTTTCTTAATAATTTCTGAGTTTATTACAGACAGAGCTGGTTGGGGATGAAGAGAAGGTTTGGAGGTGATGGGGTCTACAGGTTGGAAATGGTGTGAGTGGAATAAAGTCAGGTGGTCAGAGGGAACTGGCCTGGTATACAAGATGTGCTTCTTGTTCCAAGCCTGGGAAGTGGGGGTAGATAGTATTGGGTGGAAAGTTTGGATATGACATGGGAGAGTCCTAAGTTTTGGGGAATAGGTAGAGATGATCTTTGCCTAAGCCTAGAGCTCCTTTGCAGTGAAGGAAAGGAAGGCCAAACTAGGCTGGGGCAGTGGTTGTAAAACCCAGGCTAAACTTGTGGGTTATAGAAAAGGTGTGGAAGTGGAGGTCGGGGCACTCACCAGGCAGAAAGATCGTAAGAGCCAGAGGATCTAGAGGTTTGCTGTAAGTTTGTGTTTCCTTGTAATATCATAAGCTGTACCCAAAAGGCTCAACAACATTACAGCCCAAACTTAGCTGAACAAGGACAACACCAATGGACTTCTCAAACTGAATTGGGAAATACCCACAAGTTCTCAACCATACACAAAGAACTCTATGCAACTGAGAAAAACTGGGAGTGGGAGAGATAATATTCTCCAGGGAAGAGCACATCAATTGGTTGTCAATTGCCAAACAGTCAGCCTTGAAAACATATATTCCAGTGACAGTATATGGACTGAACACATTCTATTAGGGAGGGTTTAGAAGGGAGAAATTGAAGGAAGAAATTATATAATTATATTTTAATCTGAAAAATAAAGTATAAAAAGCACCATTGAGCAGGGAAATGGAAAGAAAGGCTACAAGGACTTTTAGTTTGTCTTTTCTTTCCTAAAATGAGGGGCAGGTGGTGTGAGGGGAATAGAAGACTGAGGAAACTGTTAAAATGTGAGACACCCCATCTATTATAGACAAGTGAGGGCAAGCAATACACAGAGGTGAGCCATGTTCAGGAACACAGATTCAGACCACTCAAACCTACTCTGGAAGGAGAATGTTTGGTTTTAAATGTATGTCTGAAAATTGTGTTCAGTATGACAAAGCCAAAGTTGCAAAATGAGAATGTAGACGACACATTGGTTACTTTAGTGGTAGAAGATGAGGATGCCTGGTTTCTGCTGTTTTTCCTTTCCTTTCCTTTCCTTTCCTTTCCTTTCCTTTCCTTTCCTTTCCTTTCCTTCCCTTCCCTTCCCTTCCCTTCCCTTCCCTTCCCTTCCCTTCCCTCAGGGAGACTGAGGGAATGTTAAAAACTGAGGGAGAAGCCAGGCAGCTTTTAGGTGGCACACACCTTTAATCCCAGCACTCAGGGGGCAGAGCCAGGTGGATCTCTGTGAATTCGAGTCCAGCCTGGTCTACAGAGCGAGATCCAGGACAGGCACCAAAACTACACAGAGAAACCCTGTCTCCAAAAACCAAAAAACAAAACAAAACAAAACAAAAAAACAAAAGCAACAACAACAACAAAAAAAAAACTGAGGGAGAACTGGAATGTTTTGAAGGTGTTCTTAGGGAATTACAGTTACAGGGTGTGAAACTGGAAATATAGGACATACTCTAAAGATAGTTCAAAAGCCCACAGGAAATGAGTGGATTTAATGTCAGTGAGGAAGGAAGATTCACTAAGGACATGAGGGAAGGAAAAGGAAGGGATGTTACAAGGGAAGAATCAGTAGTAATCCCCAGACTCTAAGCAGCAGTAGAAGGGAAGGGAAATTCTAACCTTGATCTTTGATACAGGAAAATTGATGAGCTTGGGGTTAAAGAGAAGTTATTGGCTTGCTGGCTAAGAGAGAGTGGCATGGGTATGCTGAGGACTCATTCAGTGGCCATATAGGTGGAAGTCCTGATGGAATGCTGTTACTAGAAGGCTGTAACATGGAAGCTAGGGCTTTGTTGACATGGATGATCAGAGTTCACTTAACTGTGTGTGGTTCTAGAATATATTTTAAAAGGTGGATGTGGCTAGGCAGTGATGGCTCACACCTTTAATCTCAGCACTCAGGAGACAGGGGCAGGCAGATCTCTATGAATTTGAGGCCAGTCTGTTCTACGAAGTGAGTTCCAGGACAGTCAGAGATGTTACACAGAGAAACCCTGTCTTGAAAAAAAATTTTTAAGGTAGATGTGAATAAACATGCAAACTGGTTACATTCAAAAATTTATTTTTAAAAAAGCAATATATTTTGTGAAGGACAGCTCAATTTTACCTTGATACTCAAGTAGCAGCTATTTATTTGGCCCAGGAATTCTAGTCTAAGACCATCCTTGGAATTGGAAAGCATTTTTTTTTCTTCTCCTTACTGCTATGAATGAACACATACAGCAGTTGCTTACAAGCTAGTAGCTGTGTGGTATCCATGGGTGATTGGCTCCAGGCACCCATATTGTAATGGTTAATATTGAATACTAACCTGTCAGCTTCTAGAACACTCTGGAAACAAGCCTCTGGCTACACCTATGAGGGGTTATATACAGAGGGAAGGTGCTCTGACTGTCAGCCCCAGTAAGTGGGGGAAAAGGAGCTGAGCACCAGTATTTCTCTCTGTTTTCTGAATGGGAAAGCAATGCGACCAGTTGCCTCACACTCTTGCTCCCATGATTTCTCTGTCATGATGGACTGTACCTCAAAACTATGAGTCAGAATTAGCACTTCCTCCTTTAAACCATTTCTTGTCTGGTATTTTGGCACCTCAAAAAACAAATACTACATCTATGGTGCCAGTTTCATAGATGTTCATTCCCCTTCTCTAAAATGTGGGAGTGTTTGAGTAGAACCTATGAACATCTACTAATCACTTATAATGGTTTATGCGATGTCAGTTCTACGTGCACAGTATTTATCCACCTCTCATAATAACTGAAGCAATGAAAGGACCTTGTATGTCCACACTCTCTACCTGTTGTCAGATATTTGTTTACACTGTGTGAAGATGAGGCACGGTGACTATTTTGATACAGAGCTCAATGGCCAATAGCTAGGCAGGAGAGGACATGCAGGATTTCCAGGGGAAGAGAGTAACTCAGAATTAGAGTCTAGGCACTGGAGAGATGCCAGTGAGACACCGAAGAAGTTGGACATACAGTACAGAGAAGAGGTACCCGAGCCAAGTGGCAGAATACAGATTAATAGAAACAGGTTAATTTAAGTTATAAGAACTATTTGGGGAAAAGCTTAACTTAAGGCTGAGCTTTCATAACTATAATAAGTTCCTGTCATTATTTGTAGGCTGGTGCCCTCAGCAAGAAAGTATTACTGTATCTACCCACTACTCATAATAACTCCTGTGACTCATGTAACTTAAATACTGTGTGCGTGGTATTTCTACTGTATTGTAATAGTATGGTGAGGAAGAAAATGTCTACACATACTCAGTACAGATGCCCTTTATCTAGGTATTTTCCAGGTGCGGTTGATTGAATCCAAAATTCTGGAGTCAAGAATATGGAGGTATAATCATCAGTGTGAAATCAAATTGAAATTATCATGCAGTTTCTAGAAAGATATGGCTATTTTCATCCCAAATTCTACAAAAATATACACAAATAGTGAATGAAAGTGCTTCAGGAATCACTAAGAAAGATATCAAGTTTCATATTTATTATTTTAAAATATTTTTAAACTATTGACATTGATTTTTGTTATTGAATAATTCTTGGATGAAAGAGAATTTCAAACTAGTTAGGTAACAAAACTTAAACATGTGTTTATGCTATTATGTTTCAGTCACAGGGGGGTGTTTCTGTTAATGATAAATTACACACTGGACATACAAAAGGTTGTTTTGTAAATATAATGTTCTGTTTATAAAAATACATTAATTTTATCCTTTGAGAGACCATAGTGAAACTTTAAAGTGATAATTTGGGTGTCAGGGTAATACTTGTGCCTTACCAGGCATCTTCTGAACATCCTCTAGTAACCTGCTCCAGGAAAGCTCTGCTGATCTCATCAAAGATGTTGCTCTCCAAGTGAGGACAGTGATGATCCAGGACATCTAGTTGCATGCAAATCACTGTCCAAGAGCCTCATGTTCTTGGGATATCTATGAATGTGTTCCAATACAACATAAAAACTTACTTTAAATGTTGTGATGCAGTGTGTGTGTTTTCACTTACATGGTTCTTAAGCTTGAAACATCCAGATGGCAACTTGTATTATTGTTAAAATTTGAACATGCATGTGAGTTTATCACACTCCTTGAGTTTGAAAAATTAGACTGTCCTACTGATGGAGCTCCTTGTCTTTGTTTTAGGGAAAAGGGAATAAATATATACTATATTACCCTTGCTATCTGGTCAGTTTCTCTTATCAATAGGATAAGAGTGAGGCCACTCTTCATTGTATGAAGTGCATACATTTTAACTTATATATCTAAATAGAATTTTGTGTTTATAAAAATGAATTCTAAGATAAAAGGAGAGGTAAATTTCACATGCATATGTAGGTATGTATGTGTACATGTGTGTGTACGTGTGTGTGTGTGTGTGTGTGTGTGTGTGTGTGTGTGTATACAATGTATTGTTTGTACCAGCCTTTCATAGGGGCTTTATAATATCTTTAAAGTATAATTTTAATATTTAATCTGTTATTGAAGTAAGTAGAAATTTCGAATACAAAATGACTTAACTTCATTTCACTGAGGAACCTGTACTTTTGACAGACTATAAGACATAAGAACATTAAGCAGAGAACAGTGTATTGGATGTAGTCAAATAGAAGGCTCATCCACAGATGCCAGGCTGCATATGCATGGTAAATTACACGGAGAAGGACATATGACTGAGTTAGAATTTGTCGGTACTCACATAAAGAGACACATGAATCTTAGAGGAGATAATTCGTAATTCAAAACAATGCTGGATAGGTGTTTGGAATAAAGTCAAAATTCAAATCACATATGAATGTGGGAAAAGACAAAGAATGGATTTATACTTTCAAATTTGGAGACAATTTGGAGATACGTATCACTCTAATTCTGTAATCAATAGAAATTAAAATTGGTCTAGAAGAGTCCACAGACTGATTAAGATGACAGATCTATAAAAACAAAATCTCCTATCATGGGAGTGATTTTCCATGTGATATTCTCATCCTGGAGTTTTCCTTTCTTGCAACCAGCCCTAGAAGCGGATCAATTACACCTACCTCAGAGTTAATTGTTTTCTGAACATCAGTTTTGAAGAGGAGTAGCTGTAGATGTGCATGGGGACATGCTGTGAAAGATGGGGAAGCACAGGACTAGTGGACATGGCTGGCTCTGCAGCACAACTTTTCCACTCTTCTAGCTCTATTTCTCTGAGCAAACTTGTGAGCAACTTTGTATATTACTTCCTTGACTCTCTGAAATCATCATACAAATAATAAGGAAGCAATCTCAAGGTGTCATAGTGAGGATCAAAGTGAAAACCAAAACATATTACTGTACTTCATGACTCATAAGTAATCTATAAATGTTTGCTGTTATCATTTCATTGTGAATCAAAATTGAGTGCTAGCAAAAGGATCATGAAGGGCATGAGTACTTAGGAATTAGAAATGCCGCAAGGATATGAGTGTAAATGTCACAATAAAAGGTAAAGAAACAAGATGTTTTCGTTTTTCACTGTGTTGACCCTGCAAAGCAACTCACATAATTATTTTCCAAATGAACCCTGAGAGATTCCTACCAGGACGACCACTGTGCAAGTTAGTGACTATATCGGTATTTGTTTGTTTGTTTGTTTGTAGTTTTCTGTCAATTCAATACAGGCTAGAGTCATTTGAGAGGAGGGTACCTCAACTGAGAAAATGCCTTCACTAGATTGGCCTGTGGGCAAGAATATGGAGTCTTTTCTTGATTAATAAATTGATTTAGATGGGCCCATTTCATGGTGGAGCAGTGTAAAATTGGGTAGGTACTGCTGAGTTAAATAAGCAAGGAGGCTTAACAAGCCATGAAAAACAATCCAGTCAGTATCATTCCTCTGTGGTCCCTGCTTCAGTTCCTGCTTTGAGTTCCTGCTTGACTTCCCTCAGTGATGGATTTTGACCTGAGAGATGTTTATTAAAAAAATAAACTATTTTCCCCCCGAAATTGATTTTGATCATGGTGGTATATCACAACAATAGAAACCATGATTAAAACATTAAGTGATAAGGTGGATCTTTACATTCGTCAGGACCTCTTAGTCTTAGTTTTACCATCTTCTCTCATGGCCAGCTGTGCAGGAGTCACTAAGTTGCTTCTGTTGGCAGTGACTACTTGTCAGATGGCTCCAGCACTGTGAAGGAAACTCATACAGTCTCATTAATGAACAGAACAGAGGAGAGCATGGTTGATGATGGGAAAATCGTTTGCTTTACACAGGATTTCAGTGTGTCTTGGTTCAGAAGCACAGTCAAAGGAGCTTCTTGAGCTCAGCTTTCTCCCTGGTCTCCCCAGACCAGATTTTCCTGAATGCATGCAATACATCTGCTGCTCTCCCTGATTTTTTTTTTTGATCCAAGCGTCAAAAGAAGAAGGAGCTGGGAGTCCTACACCTTGATCCACAGACAGCAAGAAGGGAGCTGTAATACTGGTTGCAGTTTGAGCATAGGAGACCTCAAAACCCACCCCCACAGTGACATACTTTCTCCAATAAAGCCACACCTATTCCAACAAGGCCACCCCTTCCTAATAGTGTCACTTCCTTTGGGGGTCAATTTCTTTCAAACCACCACAATCTCCATGTGTTGTAGAGAGAATTTTCCTTGATGGGAGATGAGAACTACACTTTTCTGTAGGTATAAGGACAAATATTTAGAGTTTAGGTAGAAATAATGCTGATTTAGTAAAGTGGTGGTTGTGGGCTCTCCTCCTAGATCCACGACCTCACTAGCCTCAGATAGTCGGCTAGGTTTCCAGTACTAGGCAGGATCTCCCTCTTCTTGAATGGGTCTTACATCCATTGTAGAGCTGTTAGTGACTATCAAGGTATATGTGCCACCATGGCACCCTTAGGGTTATCATGCCATGCTAATCTTTGTTGTGCTTCACAGGCATCAGAACTGAGTAGGTCTGTTGGGTGTTTCTCTCCTTTGGACGTTTGTGTGGTACCATGAAAGCTAGTCCTCAGGGTCATGTCCAATCTATCTCAGAGGTCTCTGGGGACTGTTTCTGAAGTCTATGGTATCTTCAGTAATAGGGACTTACCTTGCATCTCTAAGGGGCACAACTAAGGGCAATAACAACAGCCTGTAATGTTGTTGTAAAGTTGTCTCTTAGACAGCTCTGACTGACAACTCAAAAGAGGGATTTTCATGTCTGCTGTTGAGGATTTTTTTTAATTTATTATGAAGAAATTTTCTATTCATTTTACATAGTAACTGCAGATTTCCTTCTTCTCCCTCCTACTGCCCCTCAGCCTTCTTCCCAACCCACTTCCCCCATTCCCACCTCCTCTAAGGCAAGGTCTCCCATGGGGAGTCAGAAGAGCCTGGTACATTCAGCTGAGGCAGGTCCTAGCCTCTCCCCCCTGAATCAAGGCTACACAAAGTGTCCCACCATAGGCATTGGGCTCAAAAAAGCCTGCTCATGCACAGGTTGAGGATTTTTATTAGGTGGTCTTTGACTCTTGGAGGAAGCACTGTCAGCCAAGATAAGAAATTTTCACTTAAACTATGTATATTTACACAAAGAATTATGTGTATTATTGGTTTTTTTAGTAGATGGTTAATTGTATGAATTCTCATGAATTTTGCAGATATCCTTACTATTTTTTAACCATCTTCCTTTCTTCATACACTCTCCACCTCTCTCTCTCTCTCTCTCTCTCTCTCTCTCTCTCTCTCTCTCTCTCCATGTCCCCTCCCCTTCCTAATTAGACCACTGCCCATCCCCATTTACCCCATTAGATCACTTGTACCCTGCTATTTACTTCTCTATTGCTCTCCATCCCACTACCCCAGCAATGATTACTTTCTCACTTTCCTGGTTTCTGCAGTTACTCCAGGATAGGTACTTATATCTGGAGATTTGGAGACAGAAGCGTCTGATGAAAGAGAACATGCAACATTTGTCTTTATGGATTTGGGTAACCTCACTCAATATCAGATATATTTTAAGCTAAATTACACTTAGGAAACAGGTTTTGGGGCTTGAGAGATTTTGCATCTAGGTTGGAAGAGAATCACAAAGAGAAAGTAATTAGAGACCAAAAAAGAAAAGTTATAATCTGGTGTCAATTTGTATGTTACAGAGAGGATAATTAGGCTAGGGTGATGCAGGTGTGAGGGATTACTCTCAATCAAGTATCCAGTTATAACTTCACAGAGGGTGTGAAATTAAACTGGGCTTTGCCAGATGGATTGATGTGGAGAACCTAGGAAGGCAATAAACTTAGACATGACAGTGTTTCAAAGATGAAACATTGTGAAGGAATAAAAAAAATTAATAATGGCATTTGCATGCCATGAAGCAATATGGCTGAAGCAACATTTAGAACCAGGGAGTAGTCCACCAGCTCTAACTCAGTATCGTTCATGTACTTCACAAGGTATTTTTTTTAAATAAAGTGATGATTTTGGGCAAATCTGTGGTAAGACTGGAGCCAAATACTGACTTAATAATTAAATCCCACTTCTGCTGCTTATTAACTGGGTAAGCTTGACCAGGTATATAAACCCAGCTACATTAGTCTATTCCACCCATTTCTACAGTAATAGTGTGTGTTGATCTAATGCATGTTGTGAGAGTAAGAACACCAGTGCAGGCAAGACAGTGCCTGCTACACAGAAGAGCCCCTGAGTACCTGTCATTTTTAACCTGTCATAGCTGTTGGTGTTCTAGTGGTTACCCTAGAATTCTGACATTTAGAATACAATCAGGTGGACAAGTAGCATGGGAGTATTTGCGAAGTCTCAAAGAGCAAGGAGCTCATATCTAAGGTGACTACACACTTCTACTCACTTGGGATAGTTTTCTATTTACACCTGTGGTCATAACATAAATCTTAAAAGTGCTTCCTTTTGTTTCTGAACTATATATCTATCCCTGGGCATAATTATTTGTCTCCTAAGTGATGGAGAAAAGTAAAGGGCATGCAGCGTTTTGAGGAAGAGTAATGATGAGATGTAAGTGGTTATTCAGAAGATTGTCTATGACCACGGCAAGCAAGCATCTTAGGGAAGGGAAAGCAGAGGTAACATCAGAGACACTCCTGCTCCTGATAGCAAGGCAACATGAGCCACTGCGATAGTCACTGCTGGAGAACCAGATAACTAGGGCATGACTCAAGAAGAAATGATACCTTCTTCCTTCTAAGCCTCATCCTTGATCTTTTACCTTCTCCATCCCTGTCTAGGACTCAAAACCTTATTACAATTCCTGGAGAGAATCACAATGTCTTATGGATCACATAAACCACTCTTGAATGTCCTCATAAGAGAAGGTAGGCTCCCCTTGAATCCTGTTGACCTAAGCCAAATGCTGTAAGCAAAACAGAGCAAGACATAATTTCATGGGTATGATTGTCCCCTGTTCAAACACTGTGATTCAAAGTTTGTCATTCCTCTTTGGTGTTTCAGAGTATTCTAGCCTCAAAGGGAGTAAACTTTGATGTGAAGGCAGGGAAGTTCTCACACCAGGAAATCTACTCATGTAAAAGGAGGTAGGTGGGGTATATAATGCATAGGGAAGGTACTCTGACAGCAAGAGGCTCTTTCTGCTTGAATACTTGGTAGAAACACTGGGTAAAGAGATACAGACACAGTTCTCTCCATCACTTAGGCGGATGCCTTGGGAATAGACTAGAAGAGAAGAGAGAGCAGAGACCAGCAGCTAGGTATTGGTAATCCCAAAAGAGAGAAGTTAGGAAAGACATAAACAATACCTAGGCATGTATGTGTCTATGTGCTATGGAGTTTGTAATGTTAAAACCTTCCTCCAGTTTCCTAATGTGACTATTACAAGAGAACATTCTCAAAGCTGTGTGATGCTTTAGTACCTGGGCACATTTTCTGGCACCATGGAGAGGAACCAGACCACATATCTACATAATAGTATGAGCATCTCTGTGAGTTCGAGGCCAGCCTGGTCTACAGAGTGAGTTCCAGGACAGCCACGACTATTTTACAGAGAAACCGTCTCAAAAAAAAATAATATGAGCATCAGGTGTAGTTGTACTTGTGTCTACCAAACTGAGATGAAGCCTGGACAAGAAGAAAATCTGAAGCAAATCCTCTGGTCTGGGGATGCTGTGTTTCAAACATTTTATGCACAGACTGGCCACTGTCATGTCTGAAGGAGGGCAATCCCATTATGATGTCTGAACTGGCTAGTTGTTTGGGGAGAAAATATCTTACAGAAAGCCCTGAACACATTAAGACTATAAATGTTCAGATAGCAAAGAGGAGCTCTTAATTTAAGGAATATCTGAAGTGAACTTTCTGGTAAAGCAAGGGTTCCTTTTGTAATGTAAATGGACTTTCCTCTATGCCATTATCTTTTCTTGTGAGTTTCTGAATTGGGAAAATGCATGCCCACCTGTGCTTCATTCACCACGTACCAAGAAAGCAGAACATAATAGATGAGGAGCCTTAGGAATATTTCAGTCCTAGCAGCATGGTTCACTGCTGTCTATGACACGTTGTTAAATTATTGATACCAAGCCAGATTTTGGGACACAGACTTTGTTGTTCAGAGCTAACAAAGCCACCAGAGAGAAGCTGTAATGAGAGAGCTGGGACTTAACAGTGATGGGGTGAAGCTTCTGGGCTACAAGTCCTTCCCATAATGGGAGAAGCCTACAAATTACCTGGACTGACCACTCTTGCAAAGAGAAAGGAGAAAATAGGCGCATTAATGAAATTCTTAGAACAGATGGCAAACTGTCCTTGGATTCTCTAGTGGGGGAAAGGGGGAAAAAACTTCCAAAGAATATTTTATATGAGTGTCTCACACAGAACCACTTACTCTGAGGACTCACAGAGAGCTATCTAAGAGACATTCAGCTAAATTATTTAATAGAAGATGACAGAAAAGAATTAGAGAAAGAAATTTTCCTATCTCACTTTAAAACCACAATGCAGTCTCTATCCACGGGTAAATCTCTGGGTCCAGATGGTTGCCCAACAGAATTTCAGCAAACATTTGGAGAGATAATAAGGCCTGTAACAGTAGATAATTACTCACTTATATATGGCTCAGTGCCCCCTCATCTACATGGGTTTCTAGAGCAGGTTTTTGCCAAAAGAAAGCAAGCAGACCCCTGCTCTACGTTCTCATTTGTAGCATTTTCCTGCTTTGCTCTGGACAGGGGCCAGGTCACTCCTCTCCATGCCACTGTTCTTAGGAAGAACTTTGACCAGAATGTCAAGGTTGGCAAAAAGGAAACATCATGAAATGTAGTCACACCCATGAGGAATACCTGCAGGAAAATGGGAAAGGGTGAAATTTAATTAAGAAACTACATGAAAATTCGAAGAGGATCGAGAGAAGAGGTTGAAGAGCAAAGAGGGAGGAACAAGAGAGAGCAACACGGAAAAATATGGTTATAATGTCTTATATACTTGGATGCAATGGTCTAAACAATGCCACATTCTACATATGAACGAATCTTCAAAAAATAAATTATAAAACAGAAGTGATGTAGCCACACCTCCACGGTACCACATGCGGTGTCAGTTTGGGATAAAGTCAGCTGCTGTTAAACTCTGGTACTCAATAGATCATCCATGTTTGAAGTGGTTCATTAAAGGTTCTAAGTGGCCGTGTGGAGAAAAGAAAAAGCAGCCGCAGCAAAACAGCAACAACCAAAACATCAAATAATAGATCTGGGCCGAGAAAGGCTTCTTCACACTCCTCTCACTCACTCTCCCAGGCAGAGCCGTGAAAGGTGGCATTTTGGAAATATCTACCCAGAGCATAAAAAGCAAAGGTCGCGGACATTTTCTTCGGGAACTAATTTATAGTCATTTTACCTGTAGCTTAATGAGGCCAGTGATCTCAGGAAGGATGTGTGCTCCAGGGTTTAGGAGCAAGGGTGAGGCTCCACTGCAGGCCTCACTGACCAGACTGGCTGTAAATGTCTCCACAGTTACAGATGCTCCAGTGAGATGGCAATCTTCAGCTCTTCCAGACTTTTACAGAGATGAACTTACCCATCCTCTCACCAGCACAGTACTTTCTCATTTAGGAGATGGAGAAACAAGAGTGTCAAGGGTCTTGCCATTTAGCTGTCAGCACACTGAAGAAACCAGGTCCAAGTGAAATAACTACTAGGTCATTTTAACCACAGCCAGCCCAAGCTGTCTCTGTGTTCACTTCAGATAGATTTGTATGTTCCATGTGCCTGAAGCAACTGATGACCACTGATTTATTTTAAGTTAATAGAAACCATTTAGTGAGTGCTTATGACATCTAAGGCTGACTTTGAATTCCTGATCCTCCTGCCTCAAACCTCCTGACTGTTGGGATGATAGGTATGAGCCAGGATGCCCAATGAGGGCGAGACACTACCATACCACTCTTGAGAACAGTGGCTCTTTCATGGCTCGAATAGAATCCCTATGAGTTAACTTTTACAAATGTCAAGAACACTCTATAAGATCAGCCCTACTTGAGGCTCTTTGAGGCTAGAAGCAGTTACTAGTATATCCAAAGGTCTCGGGTGAAAGCAACATGCATCCAAACTTAAGAACATTTTGGTTAAGAAGAAAAGTCTGGAAATGGAATAATACACAAAATTAATGAGAGGTTCTTCTTTCTTCCTTTATAAATTTGGACTTAATAGAGGTATGAGGTGCATATCTCAGGATGCACAGAAAGGGTCACAAGGGAAGAGGAAAAATAAAAGAAACAGAGGGTCATTGACAATGAACCAGTTCCCAGAGAAAATGAATCGACTGTGTTTGGGCCTCTCTCTCTCTTTCATTCACACATTTGTCTGTCTTTCTGAAAGTCTATAAATTATTTGAGGTATGGCTGAGTCATTTCTTATGTCCAATACCTTGGGTTCTGTCTTGAATATAACAGGTTTTAAAGATTTGGGGTCCATAAAATAATGAACTTAAGAAATTTAAAAAGCTAGGTGGTGGTGGTGTATGCCTTTAATCCCAGCACTCAGGAGGCAGAGGCAGGTGGATCTCTGTGAGTTCAAGGCCAGCTTGGTCTACAAAGTGAGTTCCAGGACAGCCAAGGCTACACAGAAAAACCATGTCTCAAAAAAAAAGAAAAAAGAAAAAGAAAAAGAAAACAAAAAAGAAAAAAAGAAAAGAAATTTTCAAAAGACTCACAGAACTTGGAACTCACAACGTTATCACTTTTTAGACTAAAGCTCTGGGATCCCGAGTTAAGAAATGTCCTCTGGGCATTACAGTGCGTGTTGAAATCTTCAGCTATGTGGCTGCATAAATTTCATTGACCTATTAGTCAATTAATTACCAACAATACCTGAAGAAGATAATCTACTAGGTCATTACCATTTGGTAGATTCCAGCAGAGGAAGGATGCTGTTTAGAGGACAGAGGTCTGCTCTTAGCTGTTTGGAAGGCAACAAAAGCAATCCATAATTCCAAGATTGTGAGTGAGTGAGTGTGTGTGTGTGTGTGTGTGTGTGTGTGTGTGTGTGAAGTTGGAGTAGAAAGCCAGGAAAAGTTCCCTATCACTGAAGTTCAGTGTGACCAAGGCTAGCCTTACTCCACACTTAGGGCCTCTGATCATCAGATCATATTAAGATGTCATTTGTGCCCCTCGCTTCTCAGTGTGTAGACCACTCATTTATATCAGTGGATGAAAACTGAAGATGAAAGTTTGACAATTTTCAGATCATTCTGAGAAGGGCCCAACCCATGTTGCAGTTCCAACTGCAGCTAGCAGGAATTCTCCTATCCTAGCATCTCCCCCTGTTGTGGAATATTATTTTAAGGTATATTACATTTGTTTATGCTGTGGAACATTTGTTCAATGATGTAAAGATGTGTTGCATTCTTTTATGTTGTATTTGTTTAACTCTGTGAAGCTGTGTTACTTTGCCTGTCTAAAACATCTATTGGTCTAATAAAGAGCTGAATGGCCAATAGGGATGCAGGAGAAAGGATAGGCAGGGCTGGCAGGCAGAGAGGATAAATAGAAGGAGAAATCTGGAAGAAAGTGGAAGAAAGAGCAAGAAAAGGAGGAGAGAAAGACATTAGAGATGAGCAACCCAGCCACACAGCCAGTCACAGTTAGTAAGAGTAAGGTAAAATTTACAGAAGAGAAAGGGAAAAGCCCAGAGGCAAAAGGTAGATGGGGGTAATTTAATGTTGAGAAAAGCTTGCAAGAAACAAGCCAAGCTAAGGCTAGGCATTTATAATAAAGAATAAGCCTCTGTGTGTGTTTTATTTGGGAGCTGAGTGATGGGGCTCCCCAAAAGAGTAAAAACAACCAACAACATCTCCCACCTTAATTCCTGCACTTGGCCCATCTTGACTTCTCATTATCTTGCAACTGCTCAAGGCCATTGCACTGTCTTGCTTCTGACCCCAGGTGATACTTTCTTCTCTAGAATATTTATACTTAGTATATTTATCTGTCATCTTAAATTCTTTCCTGTATATATTTTTTTCTAGCTCTTTATCTTAATCTGAAAATTATTTTTGCTTTCAAATCACAAGTTTAAAGTTACTCTCTGGCCCCCACATCCCATCTTTCCAGCTTTTTGCTCTAGTAGCTTTATTCCAAGTACTCATGTGAGCTCCTTTGACCTCAACTTGGTTTTCTATCTACTAATTATCTTGCTTTTCCTCTTCTTCCCTTTCAGTCAAGTCTTGATATGTCACAATAATGCATCCTACACAAAGCACTGTGCCCCTTGGCCCTTAATTTCACAAAACAGGCACAACTTCAGAACATCAATGAAATGATTGCTGGACAATACCATGCTTTCCTGAGAAAATACCCCCAAAGTAGGGTGATACCATTTTGAACTTAAGCTGTCAGCTTCTGCTGGCCCCCTGAAATGATACTGTCAGGTAGTTTCTGCTGGGTTTACCTGCTCAGCTGATCTCCAGCTTGACTGTAACTTTTATGGAACTCCCATTTCCATAATTCTCCTTACCACCTTGTCTGCACTGTCAGGTTTCTGTAGATGACCTCTTCTTTCGTTTTTAGAGGAAGTAAACAACATCACACAAGAGTCAAAAGTCTCACTCTTCTATCTTCAGCTGTCTCCTTCTCTGCAGATATTATTACATGAGGGCATTGATGAGTCTCAAAGGCTGAGTCTCTACTACATATCCAACTGCAGCATAGTCTTCACCATCATCTCTTTGCAGCAACTTGCACAAGATCCTTGATCTAATTAGCCCAGTTGTTACTTCAGAACACCTGCCCTCTTATGCACTAAATTTCATATCCAGGCATAATGACACTCACCTGTCCTTCCTACATTCAGATGCTGAGGCAGAAGGATAGGCAGTTTGAAATCAGTCCGAACCACATATGAGGGCTGGTCATGAAAAAACAAATACAATTTTTAACTCCACTCCCATCTTCATTACTACATTCTACCCCATGATTCTTGTCACTTTAAAACTAGAATTTCAAGAGTTTTTCATGTTTCAAATTCACCTGTTTCCCAGGAACTCGAGATATTTTATTTTGGTTAGAATGCAGTATGGGATCTATGTTCTGTTAAGTGTGCCTTGCTTCTGAGTATGGAACATACCCAGTACAAGATCTCTGGAGATTATTCATCTG
Source organism: Peromyscus aztecus (assembly GCA_902168405.1). Lineage (NCBI taxonomy): Eukaryota > Metazoa > Chordata > Mammalia > Rodentia > Cricetidae > Peromyscus > Peromyscus aztecus. Next base: position 41,314 of record CABHPQ010168783.1, read on the forward strand.
GCTTGACAGAAACTTCACACTCACTTCACTTGCATACACCCAGGCCTTGGCAACTGCCATTTTACTTTGATTCTGTGGATTTGAAAATTTTAGATGTTTCACAACAGTAGAATTATGCAGTATTTTCATGTTTGTACCTGGTTTCTTTCACTGAACATAATGTCAAGGATAACACTTGGCTGGGTATCCTTCCTTTGTAAGACTGAAGGTTATTTAATTGTATAATTAATGTTAGTATACTTTAATATTTATATATTATTTATATTAATATTAATTTTTTCATGCAAATATCACTGTATAGTCAAGGGTGACCTTGAAGAGGAGAGATCTGCTTGAGCCTCCTGAATGCTGGGATTAAAGCTTGTTCCACCATGCTTGGCTGACATCACACCTTTTTATCTACCCACTGCTCTATAAGCACTTAAATTATTTCCACTTATCTGCTTTTGTGATTCCAGAGAGTCTGGAGGTCACTTTGCTCATGGTCATGTCTTAAGTCCACTGCTCCACTCGCATCTGCCCTAAAGTCCACCACATTATAACTTTTTTATTTCACATTTTCTGGACTTCTAAACAAATCAAACTCTTCTACCTTCTCCCTTGGAGCCTTCCTATCATCATGTGCCTTACTTACGTCTGGGTAATTATTGTAATTAGTCAGTGTTCAATCCTGTCTCCCTTCACCTTTTAAACTTTACAGCCTGTCCTTGGCAGCCACATCCAACCACAGAGGTGACCCTGAAGAGATCTGCCTCATATGTTCAGTAATAACTTGGAATTCCACTCCTAACCTGGGAGGTCTTCTGGAATTTATTCCCATGTGGTCAGCTGTTATGACACTTTCAATTGGGTGCCTCATAGATATTGTTGTAAAGCTCACTTGCCAACACCTCCACCTAGTCTTAAATCTTGAGTGGACTGCTTCTGAGACCTCAATATCGAGTTATCCTGGAGCAGAGGCTGCCAGCTGTCTCTGCAGAAGTCGTGATTTCCTTCTCATTTAACAGATTTGAAAAATGCAGACATATGTCTACAGTAGAAAGTTCATTTTCCTTTTTCAAGCTCCATTGTGGCTAAAAGCTCAACTCTCGGTAATGATATGGAAACCTTAGAATTCTAGTAATGGATTTCATACACAACACAGGTGCTGCTCTTCCCTCTTCCATGTTCTTTCTTCCTAAGATGACAAGATGCTTGTGAAAAGAGCATCCTTTAGTGCCTCTGAGACTAAAGCATGAGCTGAGCTAAATGGCATCATCGCTGTATTTTCAGAGTGTCCCATACTAGGACTTCTTACAACTCTGAACTTATCACTACTTATGTGTTATTTCTTTTTTTAAAATGATTTGCTTTGTAGGGTATGGTAGCACACACTTTTTATCTTAGTACTAGAGAGACAGATAGTTGAATCCCTTTCAGTTCATGGCTGTCTGGTCGATATAGTCAGTATCAGGTTAGCCAGGAGTATATAGCGAGACTCTGTTTCAAAAAATAATGGTCTTTATTTATGTGCCTGTGTGTATAAATGGGTGGGTATGCTGCATGTGTGTACATGCCTGTGAGGGGATCAGGTCCCTTGGAGCTGGAATTATGGTGGTTGTGAGCTGCCCAGTATGGGTATTGGGAACTGATCTTGGATCATATACAAGAGCAACATATGTATGATCTTAACCCCTGAACCATCTCTCCAGCCCCTCATCTGCTGTTTGTAACCATCAAATTTGCTTATAGTGCTTGATTTGCCACGTCACTGTAAATACACTTTTTCCATTGTCGTGTTTCCCTCTTTCGTATAGCTGTTCTGAAATATGCCTTCATATTTTATCAACAGAAAAGGCAAGTACTCTTCCACTGAGCCATATTTCTGGCCCTCAAAGAATGCTTTTTTTAATACACACAAACCTGAGGCTGAATTTGCATTTATACTATAAGATGAGAAATTCAGACTAAGTTACTTCATATGTAAAGCTGATTTTACTTAATACCTGTTGACAGGTCTACCCATTAGTGTGTTGGGTACTTTGGCATGTATTCATGAATCAATTTGGGAGTACTCCATTTCTTTTTTGAAACCTGTTTCTGTCTACTCTGGTGCTTTTGGGGCTTAATTTGTGTAGGTTTGAATGAGGCTTGACATCTAGAAAGATCAGTGTTCTCTCTTCATTTATCTTTTTTGCAAGGACCTTAGGGACTCATGACTCTCCTATATATATTGTTGGCTTAGACTTTATAGATGAATTAGAAAAGTAATTGAAAACTTCAGGTCATCAAGATGGCTCACAGGGTAAAAGTGCTCACTGTGAAGACTAAAGACAAGAATTCCATCCCTGGGATCCACATGGTATTCAGAGAAAACCAACTCCTGAAAGCTGTCTTCTGCTTTCCATATGTATGCCATGGCTTGTGCAAGCAAATGCATACAGACATACACACACACACACACACACACACACACACACACACACACACACTAAATGCGCAAAATGAAATGAAATAATGGAAATCTTGAAAACATTAATGCTTTCTCTTGTGTGAACACATTATTTCTTCATCATGGTAGACCTTTAATAGCTTGGAGATCTGTGTTTTTCTGAAAAAGAAAAGGTAAGGGAGTGAGTCAGGGAAAGGGGAGGTGCAGAAGGAGCTGGGAGTTGTGGAAGGAGGGGAAACTGTGTTTGGGATGTATTGTATTAGAGAAGAATCTATTTCAAAAAATAACTATAAACAAATACAATTTCATATTTTTTCTCAGTACAAGTTTTGGCTGTTTTTTGCTAACTTTATTCCTTATTACTTAGTATTTTCTATGGTATTATCATTTTTAATTGCATCTGTGAAGTATTAAAGTGTAACTTGATTTTATTTATTTTGTCACTCATTTATCTTGCTAAATTCCCTGAGTCTAAGATTGTTTGTAGTTCCCTAAAATTTGTATATATGCATCCTCATATCACCTCAGTAATGAGGTCTTGATTATTGCTTTCTAAACTCTCAGGTTTATATTTCAATCTCACTAGGTTTGGAATCTTATCCAAATCAAGGAGTTGAGGGCCTGAGAGATGGCCTAGCTGCTCAAAGTGTGGACTGCTCTCTCAGAACACCTAGGTTTGCTTCCCCGAACCTACAGTGAGGGACTCCCAACTGCCTGTTACTCCAGCTCTCAGGGACCCAACACTACTTCTGGCCCTTGTGGGTCTTCACAGGCACATTCATGTACACCCTGGATGCACATGCATACAGATAATTAACTAAGTCTTCTAATAATACATTTTTAAACTGTGAAGCAAAAGAAAATTATTTAAAAATCCATTTACTTTCCTTTGATTGGTCTATTTTGGGGTAATTTTCATAATAGCCAAGTGGCACAGTATTGTGTATGGTGAATAAAACAGAGAAACAAACAAACAAACAAACAAAAGAAAATCAAAGAGTTGGACTGATGAAAGAAATCACATTTTCTTATCACAAAGCTTGGTAGACAAGTAGTATGTATGTGTGTGTGTGTGTGTGTGTGTGTGTGTGTGTGTGTGTGTGTGTGTGTGTG
>CABHPQ010168784.1:0-22648 GCA_902168405.1 Peromyscus aztecus
TGAAGAAGGCAAGAAACACGCTTTCACGTGGAACTCCTGGCTCCCTGAGGGCTCCCTCGAGAGGGTTCCCTTGTCTGAGATTCTGGAGGAGTGCCTTGGAACTAGGACCAAGTTCTCCACTAAGCTTCAGTACAAATGAGGAGAGGGGACAAAAGCACCCCGGAATCCAGCCTGCCGCCACCCGAACGGAAGGCACGGCAGGCTGGCTACCCGTGGGAGTCCGGGCTCCCGGCCACCTGCTCCGCTCCACACACAGGGGTCCTGCTGAGCTGTTCACACAGGCACTGAAGGGAGAAGCAGGAAGTGTAGACTCTCCCCAAGCAAGGGGAACCAGAAGACCTCTGCCTGGTCCCACTGCTCTCCTTTTGGTACCCCTGTGGTCCCCCAAAATGAACTCCTCAGGCTTCAGTGGCAAAGGACTAAAATTTAAGCCACCAGAGACAGGTCCCTCCTGACCTGTCCAATAAACATGACCCATCAAGGGACATCTGCCATGCCCACACTGGCATCCCCTCCTGTCTGGAACACCTCCCCAGAGTGACCACACCTTCTCAACGACACCTGCAAAAACCCTATTTCCAAATGACATGAACTTGGAGGACACTGTTCGACTCCACACACCACCTGACTTACAGAGGAGGAAGCCTGGACCAAGGCCGCCTGGGGCTGCCCACCCTCCAAAGCTGGGTGTTGATGTCAAAGGCACAAGCATGGCCCCCCCAAGCCAACACGGTGCTCAAGCCTCACCTACTGCCCTGATTTCAGCTGCCACACACCCTCCACAGGTCCCTCAGCCCTCTCCATGTACATCTGACCACCACCCCTAGGCCATGGAACGAAGTGACTCTGGCCTAGAGCCTGGCTGCTCTCCCCACAACGGGACCCTCTCATGCATCCACAGGAGCTCTGTGTACCCCAGACCGGACCCCCCACAGGTGCACCCCAGCCCTCTCTGCAGCCACCTCACACCCTTCCCCTTTGTCCTGTCTGTCAAATTCTGCACAGTGCCACTTCCTGAGACGGGACAGTTCCTTTGCTGGTTCCTTTGGGGCCGCTAGGTTCTCACAGGGCCTCTCCACCCCTCCTCAGACTTCTCCCTAGGCTGCTGCAGACTCTGCCTTGACCACCTGACCTGGAGGGGAGTGTGCCTTTCCCTCAAGATCAAGATAGCTCCATATGAGCAGGTGCCACCTGGAACTCAATGCCCCACAGCAAGTCACAGACTCCCTCAAGGCAGTGACATACACTCCGAGTGCAATCCACCGTGCCATCAGCCGGGCCATGGCTGCACCTCTAGCTGGAAGGGGGCGTGTTTAAACACACCCCCAGCTACAACTGTTCAGGTGCGTGTCTCAAGGACACAGTGATTGCCAGCCACGGAGCTAGCTTGGCACCAAAGGTTTGGATGATCCAGGATCTGCAGGCCCTAGCAGGGGACGACGGTCGGTGCTCTCTGCTCTCCAGGCTCCTCCAGCTCGGGTGACATCCTGCCAGCCGCCCAGCTCCACTCTGCAAGTGAGCCCTGGAGTGTCAACTCACACCGCACTGGAAAGCCACTGAATGGCTTCCAGACACACAAAGGAGGCAGTGTCTGAGAACCCCGGCCTTGGGAACCACAAAGGACTTTCTTTCCCTTTCCAAGCCCGAAACTAAGAAAATAAAAGTGGCTGCCAGTCTCAGCGCTTGGCGTGACAGCAGCTCTGGCTCACCTTCCTCCAGCCTTCCCCTCTGAATTCAGAGTCTGAGTTTGGATACACAGGTCTGTAACGCACGACCCACAAGCTGAGGCCCGGCTACACACTTCAGCCCTTCCTATCCGGCAGCTCTCCCACAGATCCCGGGATAAACCACATCCTCTTTCCCACTGGACGCCAACCCTTGCTCCTGCGTAACAATCCCAGGAGCCCCCAGCTGCTGAGCAAGACGGAGCCACCTGGCCCTCGGCCAAATCTCTGTCTTCTTGGGAAGGTGGCCCCTAAGCCTCGAGAACATGAAGAGGGTTAGACTTCCCATGGTCAGGCAACCACATCAGTCGGTGATGTGAAACGCTGTCCCCTGAGCATAACAGCATGACATCTTCAGCAGAGTAGCTCAGACTACTTGCAAGGGCCCCTTTGTTGAGCATCCCTCACAGAAGAGGGTGGAGAGGGTTGCTAGATCACCTCAGATTCCACCAACTCCCTTCTGCACACATCTCTAGCTGTAAGCCATTCAGCCCAAACTGCATGTGATCCTGTGGTCTGGGGAGGTGACAGCAAATATAGAGTAAGGAAGCTTAATTGAAAGGGAGACTCCTTTTATGCATCTATGGAGAAACTGTCATTGGTTCTGGGTTCAATTCCCAGCACCCACATGGCAGCTCACAACCATCTGTAACTCCAGCCCCTGAAAGATCCAGCGCCCTCTCCTGGCTTCTAGAGGCACTGCATGAATGTGATATACAGCCATACATGCAGGTAAACACACACACACATATAAAATAAAAGAGAAAGAAAGGACGAGACCAAGCACATAACGCCTCTGCGTGTGTTCAAGTTTCCAGCTCACAGAGACTTTTGGGTGACGTAGCTGTTTAGAGGTCACCCACACTCTTGTAGGCAGTAACTCCTTTCCCATAGTCTCAAAGAAAACCCAATAAACTCATTGGCTCACCAGGCTGGACCACGGTGGAACTGTAACTTTGTTTTGTCATTGGTGACCTATCTGGGGCGAGTAGTATTTGTCTACGTCTCTCCAAGAAAATGTCCGTGCAGCAACTGGAAAGGAGGGGGCGGGGCAACAGTGGATCTCTGGAAGGGAGGGGGCGGGGCAACAGTGGATCTCTGGAAGGGGGGCAACAGAGGATTTTCTGGGAGGGGGCGGCGCAACTGGATCTCTGGAAGGGAGGGGGCAGGGCAACAGAGGATTTTCTGGAAGGGAGGGGGCGGGGCAACAGTGGATTTTCTGGAAGGGGATGGGGCAACAGTGGATCTCTGGAAGGGAGGGGGCGGGGCAGCAGTGGATTCTGAGGCTCTGCATGGTAGGTAATGAGGTCAAGGAGCAAGCAGTAGGCAAGATAGGTTCTAATTCACCTCCCAATCCTACCTATACCTTGCTGACTGCCCCCTGCAGTGACAGACACACACACACACACACACACACACACACACACACACAAAGCTACCAACCAGCCCATCCCCCTAGACCAGTATGCATTCCTTAGGCCAGCAGGCCCCTAGGGTATTATTACTCAAGATCCTGTCCACACACTCCCATCTGCCCCGGCCACTGTCATTCCAGTACCAGGTTTCGGATGTTGACTCATACCTAATGGCTTTCAGGTCTGCCCAAGCTCAAGGTGCATCTGAGAGCCACCTCCTGCACCCTAGATTCATACTTTGGTCCTGTAAGCTGGGCAACTGATGCGAGCCCTAACGCACCTGACTTGGCCCTGAAGTTAAGCTGCTGGCCCTGTTGGAGGAGGTGTATCATGGGCAGGCTTTGAGATTTCAAAAGCCCAAACCATATGAGCATGGTGGCCAATGCCTTTTATCTCAACACTTGGGATCTCTGAGTTCCAAGCCAGCCTCATTTACATAGTGGGTCTCAAAACAATACAAATTACATAAAAATAAAAAACAAAAAAACCAAACCCCACACCATTTCCAGTTAGCGCTCTCTGCCTGTGGATCACGATGTAAGCCCTAAGCTACTGCTTCAATGCCATCCTGCCTGCTTGCCGCCATGCTTCCCGCCATGATGGTCATGAACTAACTCTCTGGAACCGTGAACCCCCAAATTAAACACTCCAGGCTCACTGCACAGACCCCAGACAGAACCTCTGTGGCTGAGCAATGGGGACGACGGCATGTTTAGAGATCTCAGCACTGTTCTCATCTCCCCCAGGCCTCCACGGTCCCTGAAACCAAGTGACCTGGGTCCAAGGAGAGAACCTTCCTCCAATCTTCAGAGACTACAACCCTCTTCACAACTTCAGCAAAGCAGCTATGGTCGGAATGTCACTGATACGCATCGTCACTCCAGGACTTCTGTGCTCGAGCCTGAAGGCCAGCATCTCACCTGTTGGTCCCTTTCTCAACTGACAAGAAGCAGAACAAGCTCCGCAACCATCCATCCATCTCCCCCACATCCACCAGATCTCCTTTAGTCCTGGTCACCACTCTGAGGGTGGCGGGCTACCACTAATCCAACAGACAGACGGGGAAACAGGCTGGGGAAGGCAGGCAGGGTAAGAAGTACTACAGCAGTGATGGAAGTGGATCCCAGCACACTCCAGAGCTCCGAGCCCAGACACCCTTCCCAGTATAAGCCTCTCCTGACGCATCCACCCCAGGTCCCTCTGCCTTGGAGACTGAGTGGGAACCAAACAGAGCAGCCACACGCAGGTTCATTTGAGAAAACAAAGCTTGCAGGAAAACCTGCATTCCCGCAGGTAAGGAAGCAAAAACCCCTCTTACGTAAGTGATTACACTCAGCAACAGGAAACCCACGCAAGAATTCCTCAATAGGGAAGCATTCTTCTCCCAACTCCAGCCATCCTCCAAGCAACCAGGACCAGGGAGGATGGAACCGATGAGACATCTGGAAGGAGACACCATCTGCAGTTCCTGGATACAGCCTGTCTCCCCGCCATGGCCCCGGGCCCACATTCCAGAAAGCAGACTGGTGCAACACCCTTGATCTGAAAGCCATGCAGCTCTCTACAGGAGCAGGGCTCCACAGATGCTGATATGCGAAGCCCAGTGGCCAGGTGGCATGGGGGCCATCTAGCCCCTGCCCGATATCTGTCACAGTGCCAACAGGCATGGCTGTGTGCCATAAACATTTACAAAACCAGGCAGGATGCGGGTAGCTACACACACCTTCTGTCCTAGACCAGTGCATCTGTGAAGAGTAAGAACTCCCACCACCGTCCTGGGAGTTACTGACCCACTAAATGGGTAGGCAGGCCAGCAGGAACCTCAGCCCCATGACCAGCACTAGGGTTCCACTTTTGAAGGCCTGAGGTGAACACACACCCTGAAGGAAAGGAGCAGGGCCAGGTGTGGTCAACATAAATCCAGGCCACACCGAGACAGAAGAATCCAGTAAGAGCTCACACGCTGCCGCTCACCCTCTCATCCTACCTGCGCTGTGTGCTAGACACGGAGGCAAGGGAGGATCTAAGAACAGTGTCAGTCATGGGTGCAGTGGGGACAGACAGCTGTGGACAGTCACAGTGCCTGAAGGTGACAGGGGCTGTGTCTTACTCTCCCAGCCAGGCACACAGTAAAGACGTCATGAGACCCAGCCCAGACCAAGACAGGACAGCCACTTGAGGGTTTAGTCAGAGGCTGGTCTACTCAGGGTTGACCAGCACCTTCTCAGAGGGCCAGCTGGCTCCTCTGTTCACGGTGGCTGCATATGTTGGATACATGATAGTCAACGAGGTCCAGAAGGGCATTGACTCAAGCGCCACCACTTGGAGACTCCAGGCCATGTTTCTGGGCCCCTGCACAGGCTCTTCCATGTCCCCAGGGCACACCGACTGGCCAACGGATCCAATGGCTTGTGGACCTGGCCAGTCTCCCAGGGAGCATCTCTCCAGGTGTTATGTAGAAGATTTGAAGCACTCCCTTCTGCAGGGAGGAGGGAGGATTATGAGACCCCAAAGCTAATGTAACTTACACAGTTCAAAAAGTTCAAAGACTCATAAGGCCCCTCCCGGAGGTGATAAAAGCAACACTTTCTGGGGAGTGGAGACTTTCCAGCTGGCCAAGCTGTCTGCGCTGTGTAGGGAACTCCCAGCATGGTAGCTTTCTTCTGAGTCACCACCATGCTGGGGTGGGCTTTCTGATGATGCAAATGCCTTTGAGTCACCCCTGCTCCTGTAAGTAACCCCAATAAATTCACTGCTTCACCACGTGGGATCATTTCTTCGGTCTTCTGTCCACGCCCTATCCGGGGTGAACAAAGGTTTGCTCATGTCTCCTCCTGTACAACCGGACACAAGGGCTACCACCTGGTGGGTGAGGAGCCAGGTGGAGTTCAGAGCAGGTCCAGTGAGTCCCTAATTGAACCCTCCCAGGTGAAGAGCCTGTGAGCCCCCAAATGAGGTTCTTCCCCTCCACTTACTCCCGATTTTCTTAGCGTGGCTCAGCTGTAGCCAGAGGCCATGCCAGCCTGAGACTCTTGCACAGATCACGCTTAGACTCACACCTGGATCAAGCCCTGAATATACACAGGCCCAGCACTGCCAGCATAGCTGCTACCAAATATTATATGTCTAAAACAACATGGGGTAAAGGAGATGATTCCCGCCTGCCTGGCAGCCGGGGACCCCTCACTTCCAGTCTCGGCTTTAAAACTCAAGTTCCACAAACAGGAGGAAAGCTGAGAAGCAAATTTGCAAAGCCCTGCAGGGACGCCTGGCACCTTCCAGTCCAGGTAAGTTGAAGGCTGCATGATGCAATCGGTGCTGGCCTTAAGGCAGAGTCTTCTGGTGGCCTGAGGGCAAGGTGGCTGGAAGACACAGTCCGGGGAGTGTGTGCAGCAGGCTGAGTGGAGACTGTAGGGGCCGCCCCCAGCCAGCCAGAAAAGACAAAAAGAAGTGGGTGAGAAGGCCACCTACTAGGTACTCTGGGTGCACCTACTAACGCCAGGCAAGCTGCTGCTTTTTTTTTTTTAATTGTCCTTGTTTAAGGCAAGATCTCACAATGGAGCCCAGACTTCACTACGTACCCAGGTTAGCTTCAGACTAGCAGTAATCCTCCTGCCGCCGCCTCCAGAGTGCCAGGAGTAGAGGCAGGAGCTTAGGCACACTTGATTGTTGGTGCTGGGGTGTGGACAAGGTGAGGGTGATACTACTGGACCTGTGAATGCTGGTCTCAATAAGGAGAAGAGCGCTCCTGGCCTGACGGATAGACAGTGACAGCCCAGGGGGGGCCACCCTGCACAAGGCCACGCCACTGAGGTAAAGAGCCAGGCGGTGGATACCCAGGGAAGAGAGTGGCCAGTGTCCTCTTACCAAAACAAACCAGAGAGGAAATGGCAGAGGTAACTTTGTCAAGGATTATGTCATTGCAAGCACAGCAAGAGGACCCAAGTGTCCTGTGACCCACAGAGGAGAGAAGGCAGTGGTTCCCCCCAAGTGATCTGTGACCCACAGAGGAGAGAAGGCAGTGGTCAAGATTCAGGAAACGAAACACAGGTGGTGGACATGGATCCAGCAGGCAGCTCAGGGATTATCGGGGAGGCTCAACCAGATTGCACGGGGCAGCAGAGGTGGCAGGCATTGACCACAGATACTCACCCCATCCAGCCTTCAGCAATTCCTCACCGCTGGGGACAAGCACCTGCTTGGCATTTCCCAGGCCATGCCTCAGTGAAGCCCATGGGCAGCTGGTTCCTGGCTCCTCATCTCTGTCTCTAGATACAACACTCACTAAGGAAATCCTGGAACTTTCTGTGGTGATTCTAATCACCTTCCTTTTTTTTTATTGTTTTTGTTTTTGTTTTTTGGGACAAGGTTTCTCTGTATAATAGTCCTGGTTGTCCTGAAACTCCTTTGTAGACCAGGATGGCCTGGTCTACACAGAGATCCACCTGTTAAAGACACGCACCACCATGCCCGGGGTGGCCTTCCATTTTAAAGAGATGAAGAAATAGGACCCAGGTAGGGAAGACACAGCCATCACCAGGTAGAAGATGGAATCTGGCCTTGCTGCTCTAGTCCTCCTCTGGGGCCCAGCTGAGATGCCAGCCCGGGTGCGAGGCTGGCAAGTGGTGGAGCTCAAGAGCCTGTTTCTAGGCAGCTGCACTGTGGGGGCTTCTAGAACCAGCAGCTGTGTGTGTGTGTGTGAGTGTGAGTGTGAGTGTGTGCGTGTGCGTGTGTGTGCGCGCACACAGTCACAACCACAGGGGACCATGAAGAGCATCAGGAAGGAGGTCCCTCAAAAACTGAAAGACCCAGTGACCCAGCAAGCCGATTTCTGAGTTCATTTTGTGCAAGAGAATGGGCAGCAGGGCCTGAGGTGCACACATACCTCTGTTCACAGCAGAACACCCACAGAGGTGCAATGGCCATCCTCCAGCCGTCCCGTCACAGGGGACCCTGTGGAGAGCTGTCGGGACACTGACGCCCCCTTCACTGTGTAAGTGAACTTGTGCTTGCGTATCCAACCTATAATGCGGTTGTTGTGCACCTGTTTCAGTAAGCTAATAAATATTTTTGAAGTACCTCTAGTTTTAATTTCTGGTACAAGAGGTAGCCATAAACACAACCCACATAAACACAGCCCTGGAATGTCCTCAGCCCCTGAAGGCTGTAAAGGAACCAAGGCCGAGGCGGAGACAAGCAGGAAGGAGTGGGAGGTGGGAGGGGTGGAAGGCAGACTCAGGCCTCCCAGAGAGGTGCTAGGCAACCACTAGACAGCCCACCCGTGGCCTCTGACCCGCCACCTAGGTCTTGGAGGGCTGAAGGGGGTCCCACAAGGAGCCGTGTCCAGGTACAATCTGGGAGAGAAGCCAGTGTCAGGAGGGTCTCACTTTAGAGTGGGCAGGTAGAAGAGACCAAGAACACCACTGCTGTCACAGGGCCAGCTAGGGCAGCCATCTCCTTTCCGGTCACAGCCAGAAACAGCTCTGATCCAATCTCTACGCTACTAAGATATCAGGCCCTCTGGTCTGCCTCATGTACCTAGCCGGGGACCCAAGGGTCAGAGTCAAGGCGGGTGGGTGGCTCTTTGTATAAACTTCACAGTAAATGCCCTGTCAAGAAGGACACAGCTCAGGTTGGCTCAGCAAGTGGCCACCGTCCACAACACACGCTGACAGGCAGAGCCTGGGAGAAGTTGGCACCCAGGGGTGAGGCCAAGGAAGGGTGGGTGTAAGCCTGGAGGCCAGCAGGTGGCTTGGGCAAAAACAGATGATGCCCGGATGGAAACTAAGGGGGTGGAGAAAGTGTCAGGGCCAGGGCACCTCCCTGTCCTGACCCGAGATCACTGTGCGTAAGGGCTGCTGGGAAGGCAAGACATAGCTGGGCCACCTCCAGGTCCTCAGTAACCCAACTTCATCCTCATGTATCTGCCTGACTGAAGTCACCCACCTCGCCCATGACCAAGAAACAGAACACAGCGCCAGCTAGACAGGACAGCATCCTGCTCCTGGTCAATGCTTCAGGCCTCCACACCACAGGCTCATGACCCCGTGGACCTCATGCCAGTGCTCATGAGCCTTCACCCTCCTAACCACAGCATGTCTTTGCTCCTCCCTAATGCGAAGGCCAAGGGTGGAGACCCAGAAGGGCAGGTGGCCCCTCCAGACTTCTGGTTATTGTCCATGTCACCACCTGCACACAACAGTAGACAGACATTACACTGACAGCCCTATGCGAACACACATTTTCCAGAACCCCTGCTATGCGTAACTGCCTCTTCTTCCTGCCTCCCCGCACAAGGCCTCTCCTCCAGGAAGTCCTCCCCGACTCCCACAGTCCACACGAACCTCTTATCCTCAGTGCGCAGCAGTCCTGCGGTACCTGCACTCCTTTGTGGGCTCATACACCTGGATGGGGTACCTCTGTGGGCTCACTCAGCCATGTGGCTTGCTCAGGGGCACCTGCTCCCCATCACCGCGCTCTCCTCCACACCCTTCCCTACTGCCTGCATTATGCATCTGCCCAAGCCCTACATCCAGCATCCTCCCTTTCAGGGAAGACCCAATGCTTTCCATCACCAATTACCTGCCCACTGTGAGGGGCTGCCACTCTCCAGCTTGCTCTGGAGACAGCAACTGTAACTGTAAGTGAAATCTAGTCTTTTTGAAAAGGGGCAGTGCAATATAGGAGGTGGGAAGTACAGCCGTCCTGGGAGACAGAATGGATGTGGACCAGGACGAGGCCGGAGATGAGACAGGAAGAAACCTCAATAAGGAAAATGGGGGACCAGAGACCTTGGCTTGATACCCCATGCAGCTCCATGCCCACCCTTCTCACCCTGTGACTCCTCACACAGGGGCAGGCCCTAGACAGGCTCAAGATGCAGCCACCAGAAGAAGGTGATAGCTCTGGGCGGCAACTTCGGGAAACTCTGTTAAAATGTCAGTGGGAGCATATTATGGCGGGCACAGTGATGGCTAGCCTTAAGTACCTGGGCAGGGAACAGTCAACTTCCAAAAACAGTTTGAGAAGAATGTTTTATGAATAAAGAGCGGGACACGCCCATAGAACCCCTTCCCATTGCCTGTTACAGGGCGCTTTGGCCCATAAACATCCTGCCTCAGTTTCCCTATATCCCAGTGAAATTAGGAAATGGAAACTGGCAAAGAGCAATGGGTTTATTCAGAGAGACTGAACAAGAGGGACAAAGAAATCTAAACCCCACATGTGTAATCTTACAACTTACAGAAGGTTTGAGGTAAAGGCTGGAATGTAGGCAGACATGGGCAGAGACAGGCTGACAGCCCCGTCCTGTGGGGAAGACGTCTGCACTCCAGGTTGCCACAGAGTTGTTGATTCAAGTTCAAACCAAAGGAAAGAGAGCATTAAGATCCCCCGACCAATAAAAAACTGTGGGACTGTTGTGGGATACCTGATTGCACAGTGACACTCTGAGACTGTTAATAAAGTTTAACCTTGAATCAGGGGGCGGAGTTAGCAAACAGCTGACCAGAATTAGCCACAGAGGTTTTGGAGGACCAAGGATACATATAGAGAGACACAGGAAGTGGTAGAGAGGCTCAGAAAGATTCACAGGCCCGTTAGGAAAGGGGAAGGAGAGAGAGAGGAGGTCACTAGTTGCCTCCCTGCCACTTCTCTGACCAATCAGGTTTTTACCCTGATATTTGACTCCCAAGTTTTATTAAAAATAAAAAATTTAGATAAACTCTTCATCTGGTGGTTCAGCCTAATAGGCTAACCCAGCCAGGACTTCAGATAAGCCCTGCACTTTCCCACCACACCAAGACTAGACAACAGCTAGCTCTCCCAGGACTTGACCATTATCTCAATTTTCTCAGGGTCCCCCAAAGGTGCCATTGCCCCCAGACAACAGAAAGTAATTGTAAGAACACGACACCCGCATTCCCAAAAGGTAGGGTTTTTGGCCTTTCGGTGAATTATGGATGTTTTTCATCATTTGGGGAGGTTGCTTGCAAATTGTTATTGGTCGTGGTCAGGGAGGAAACTAAGCAAAAGAGATTAGATTCAGGGATCTCATTCTGAAAGAAAAAAGAGGGGATATAGAAATAATAGAAAAAAAGAATGGATTATTGAATCTATTTTTAAACAAAAAAAAGCAACTACTAGTCTTAAATATTTTACATTGGTAAAGATTTTTGTATACTGATACAAATTTAAGGGTTTTTTTCTACACTGTATATGTTTCTACTCTTGTTTAAGATATTTTTGTATATTGATACAAATTTAAGGTTATTTTTGTTATACTGTGTATACATTCCCTCTCTTGTTTAAGGGATTGTACCTATGCATCTCACTTAACAATGTAATATAAAGTTCTAGTCCTTGAAAATTATTATTACAAACTATTTAGGATAATTAAGAAATGCAGGTTAGTAGCTAGTCATCTATAACAATCAAATTTGTGGCCATGTTAGGTATGTTTTCAAGGTCAAACAAACATATTTTAGATAGATGGATGATCTTCAAACACTTCAGAGACCTACAAAATATGGCATTTAAGATGTTTTAGTAACATAAGGCTTTTCATAACAGTGAGACACATCTGCTCCTGGCAGAACCAATTTACTTCAAAAAAGGATAATGGGCATCAAAGAACCTCCATATGGAGTTTGCTTTCATTGTGGCAAAGTTAGCCACTGGGCAAGAAACTGCCCTTGCCTCCACCGCTGACAGTATGCTGTCCAAAATGGACAACCAGGACACAAAAGAAGAATGCTAAACTTTGCCAAGACAGTCCTTCAAAATTCCTACTTCACAGAAGTCTTCCAGATATTCTAGGCCTGTAGGCCAAAGATGGATGCCCCAATGTTGCAGAGGAAACTTGGGTGATTGTCCAGGTAGCCAGATGTCTCTGTCATTTCTGTAGTTTTGGAAGTTGTTTGCTCTGTACTTCCTGATTTCTCAGGTAAAGTTATATCCTTCCCGGGCCTCTAATGGGGTTGAAGAACAGACAGTTATAGTTAGAGTTTTCCTTGTTTCCAAATTCAGAAAAGAAACTCAAAAGATATGTAAAGGTTGAGATATAAAAACTTAAGTTGTTTAAGAATATGTTTTAAGGTCTAAAAAGATAGTTTTAGGTTGGTAATGCAAGTTATGATAGAAAGTAGCTTAGTTATAAAACTCTGAACTCACCAAGATAAGATAAATAATAGAATACTTTCTCCAAATTTGCCAAATACAGATAGTCTGGACATTGTGAATGTAACTCTTACCTGATAATTGTTCTTATTGTAAATAGTTTTATTAGAGTTAAAAAACTTTTTTTTTATTTAGACAGAGAGAAATGTTGCAGGATATTTGATTGCACAGTGACACTCCAAGACTGTTAATAAAGTTTAACCTTCAATCAGGGGGCAGAGTTAGCCAGAGGTTTTGGAGGACCCTGAGTACATATAGAGACACAGGAAGTAGTAGGGAGGGACTTAGAAAGATTCACAGGCCCTTTTGGATCAGAAAGGAGAGAGAGAGAGAGAGAGAGAGAGAGAGAGAGAGAGAGGAGATCATTGGTTGCTTCTCTGCCACTTCTCTGATCAATCAGGTTTTTACCCCGATATTTGATTCCTGAGTTTTTATTAATAATAATAAAAATTTAGATAAACTCTCCATGGGGTTTATGGGACGTAAGATCCCCACCTGCCCTGAGTCCGGCAGTTCTCTGTCCCTTGGTAAGTGTGGAGTGGCAGCCTTTTGCGTCTTGTGTGGAGGTCAGCTTTAGCTCCCATTCCTGGAACATGTGGATTCTAAACACGAGCAAAGGTGAAGGATAACCACAGGAGACAGTCTCATTTAAGCTGTCTCCTCTCCTGTCAGCACTTCAGTGACACTCATCTCATAAGCAGCAAGCTCTCCAGGCACAGTCCAGGCTACAGACGACACAGCTGGGAGGCTCACTAACTCGCTGGCAAGGAGAAACCCCACCCTCCAATGGGAAATCCCTTCCCAGCAAGGCCTATCAGACACCCACCCACACCTTTGTCCAGTCAAAGCCAGGATGGAGCAACCCAGAGATAGGTGGGGCTATCTCACTGCAAGATGGTTGGAATGTTTCCATCTTTCCCAGAACAGAGTCTTATGTCAAAGAACAACGTTCACTGGCTAAATGTGGGTTGCCAGGTAATCCTGCGCTAGGCGGTATTAATTCTTTAACAAGGTGACCACCTAGATGGGAAAGTCAACAGCCAGCTCTGCATCAGTATCCCACAGCTCCCAGTGCCCCAAGGACCACACCCACGCAGCTCAACACCCCTCAACAGGAGAAAGACCTGCCCTGCACCCTTACAGGCAAAGATCTCCAAGGGTCTACAGCTTGTATGCTCTGGATTCTCTTAAGGTCTTGGACCACGCTGACCTGACCTCACACCATCTCCTGTCCCCAGCATTTTCCATGCACACCTCCCCCGGCTCATTCACTCCTCCCTCAGTCCCAGCCTGAAATCAGCCTGAGAGCTGGCAAGGGTTGGTGCTTCAAGATCTCCTGAGTCTCCTGAGTCCACACAGCTGTGGCCTTGACTTTCAGCTCCTGTTTCCGTCTCAAGTAATCCTGCTCTCCAGGAGCCCAGCGCTGCACCAGAGGGTTCCCCTAGCCTATGCTTTTGAGATGGGTTCCTGCTAGGAACTGACCGACCCTACATACCTCACCCTACACCCAGAACATTCACAAACCAAGACCCAGCAGCTGGCAAAACCAAAGCTCTACAGTGTTGCAGAGCTCCAAAGTAAAGATGAAAGAGCAGCTCGGCGCTAGAGAGGTTCAGCGGTTAAGAGCACTGGCTGCTCTTCCAGAGGACCCAGGTTCAATTCCCAGCACCCATATGGCAGCTCACAACTGTCTGTAACTCCCGTTCCAGGGGACCCGACACCCATGGCAAAAACATCAATGCACATAAAATTAAAAAATTAATTAATTTTAAAAAAAGAGAAAGAGCAGCTCACAGATCCAGACCAGGACTAGCCAGGACTACCTGGACCATGTCCTGAACCTTCTATAATTAGAGCCCAGCGACAAGCTGCAAGCTGACACCTCCCTCCACCATTACCAACACCCCCTCTCCATCTACTCTCTCTCCACCCACCCCCATCACCTCTCCCTCCAACAACCTTATCCCCTGGCTCCACTCTTCACAGCAGCAAGAGGAGCCCAAACATCTTAAGAATCATCCACATCTCACCAGAAAAAGGCCACCACACCAAACCCTAGTAAACTAAACTAAACAACTAACTAAATAAATAAACTAACCAACTAAATAAATAAATAAACACATCTGACCAGAACGGGCAGCTCTCTGCTTCAAAAGACAAATTCTACAGGCAGAGACAGGTGACGAACAGCAGCTGGAGCAGAACAAACCCTGTGTCTCAGGTAAACTTGTCACAGACAGTAACTTCAGATTTAAAAAAAAAAAAAAGTGCATTTGTTTTGTCCCAATAAAAACTACTCATGAAGATCGGCCCAAGTGAAAGGGGAAGGCAGGGGCGGAGAGATCTCCACCAACAACACCCAAACTCACCACATGGTCTCATGTCCACAGGCCTCAGGGTTAAGACTGTTCTCCACCTGGGAAAACCCAAGCTCTGAAGCATGAAAATCCAACTGTAACACAGCCTTGCCTCCTGGCATGTCTCCTTCCAGAATCACCTCGCAGCTCCAAGGCCACACCTGGCGCCCGGCTGAGGCCTCCTCTCTCTTTTTCCGGCAGGGACAGCCTCTGCTCCCGCAGCACGGCCACTTCACAGCCCTCCGGGCCAAGAGCCCAGAGCCCAAAGGTCTGGCCCTAAGTCCCAGGGGAGGGCAGGTCTCAAGAAAGCAGACGTGAAGACCTAGCTGGGCCGGATGAACAGGTTCATGAGAAATGTGGAGAAGGGAGGCTCCTGATCTTCCACCAGACGGGACAGCAGCTGAGTCAAACGTGAGGCAAGGAAACCTTACAAGGGGGTGGTGGGGCACCATGAGGAAAAGGTCCCAGGATGCCAAGAGAACGCTGTGGAGCCTCACCTCCCAATTCCAAAGGCCAAATAAATAAATCGCTCAATCAATCCTGCCCACCAGTTAGTTGAAATGGGAAGACTATAAAGCTAGGCTGGTCACACACACCCTGAAGCCAGAGAAATAGCCGCCTCCACTCCCAGAGGGGATGGGTACAACACTATGTCATGCTTCACATGGTCCTACGTCAAGGGTCCTACTTCAGGCTGGACCAGGTGTCACCTGTCATCATGCCACATGCACACCTGCAGAAATTCTGCATGTCCGACTCAGAAATGCCATCTAACCGGCTAGCTCCACTCCCTGGGTTTCCAAAGCGCAGCTCGAGTCCTTACAGGAGGCATGGAGCCGGGTTTGCTACCAAGTCCTCATCACCGGCCCAGGCACCAGCAGTAGAAAGAAACTTCAATCTAGTGGCCTCTGACTTCCCCTCGAGGTGCCAATCTGGGGCCGTGACCATGCGTGCAGCAAGCCACCTCGATGTGCAGGCTACCAGAACTACCATCAGGAGGGTGACATGAGAAGCCCTCTGCACACCCCACAGCCAGCTCCTGCCCACTCCTGCTGTCCACCTCTTCATCCCCTGGATGAGCAGTGAGGTGATCGAGGTATCCAAAGGGTAATGAATTTAGGGTCAGGAACCTGAAGAACCCAGAATTCACTAGCTATGGATCCCTAACGAACCATGTGTCTCTCTGCCCTTTACCTTGCAGACAGGGTAGCCACCTGCCATGTGGTACAGACTTTGTGATTCTTTAAATGTTCCTCTCTTGGCACCCTGACAGGGCACAGCTATTCCTCTCATGGCTAGGAGGGGGCTATGGGAAGGGCTAGGGGTATGGAGAAGGAAGAGGGGTACCCCATGTCTGTGCAGAGGCCGATGCCCCACAAGGACTTAAGTGTCTCAATCAGAAGCCCCCTTTTCCACTCAGAATCCATAATTCTCTGCCCTTAAGATGCCAGTGTCCCTAAGGGCCACTGGCCCAGAATATCAGGTGTCAGCTCCTTTTTCCAGGTCCATAGCCTGCCATGGTTGAGAAGAAAGGGTTGTTGAATGAACTTTTTCTAGGGAAAACATAACCAAATGTCTGCTCCCCACAGATACAGCACCAACGACAGACCCAAGTACTACACCACCAATGTCCAGCCTGAGGAACCAATGAGTTCACTGGACTCACAGGGCATGGGTGACCCCAAAACAGCCACACATTGGAAAGTCTTAGCTCAGCATGGATGGTGACTTCCCCATAGCTGCATAGGTGGAATCCCCCTAGAATTAACCCTCCGTCCCCAATATACTATAGCCCCTTCCCAGACTACAAAGCCACCTGGAACTGGGACAAGAATCCTACACAGAGCTGGCTGGAGAGCACAGGAGTGGCTGGAATCTCAGAGTAGGGTCCAATGGCTCTCCTTACTCCCTTCTATAAGGGAATGCCAACAGCAATAGGTCCTATCTCAGGGGTCTCTTGCAAGTGGTCCCAGCCGCTGTCCGAAGATGATGGCTGTTACACTGTGAGGATAGTATTCTACACGACGGGCCATGCAGGTGTGTGCGTGCGTACGAGTGTGTGTGTGTGTGTGTGTGTGTGTGTGTGTGTGGTGGGGGCGGTGTTCCCATCTCATGTGGCATTAAAGAGAGTCACAGAGCAGAAAGCCAGAGTGGGAAGAGATATTTGCTTTGGAAAGCAATTAGGTTAAAAAAACCTGCTCTGCTGGCTGATACCACACACCCAAATCACCTCTGGGCTGCTCCAGGTGCTGTGAGCAGAGTGAAGTTCTCCCATGAGTCGGTGTCACTCTGACACAGGGAAGGGGACATTTTCTGGGCCTGGGTGCTGGGGGTACAGAAGCCTGCATCTCTCACTCCTCTGCTCCATGGCTGTGTGACGTGGAGCAGATGGGCACAGGAAAAATGGAGCTGGAGCTAGATCCACACCAAAAGGTCCTAGTTGCTTGGTGTGTACACACATCAGCAGAGGGCTACAGGATGGCAAAGTAGGGAGCCTGAAAGCCCGCCTACTCCCTCCCAGCCTGGTTCCTTATGCCTTTGCATTTTGGGGGGGTCTCAACTTTCCCCTAAGGGAAGAAGTTCCCAGGAGATGCTGCCTCCTGAGGGACCAGAAGAGCCACAGGCCTCCAGTCCCATCAGGGCTGACTGCCCTGCATCTAACTATGCTGTGTCTCCTGAAACAACTTGCCCTGCCCAGAGCTGCCCGCAAGGTCTCTCCTGACCCAGAGAATATCTCTTCCTCTGCCTGGAGTCCCAAGAGACCTGGAAGCTTCCCTCTGACCCTTCAGGTCCCCACTTAACGCCTCAGGCCATCCACCCCAAGCATGCCTACACATGCCTGGTTCCTCCATCTGCAGGCTTCTACACCTGTCCTGGCCTAAAATGTTCTTCTCTTTCCTGCCTGTCTGAGGAGACCATGTTTGCCTCTCTCCAGCAGGAAGGAGCAGGGAGTGGGGCCAGCCAGGTGGGAGGAAAGCTGACCAGGCAGGCGCCAGGCTCTCCAGACAAGCTGTGGTATATACTGTGCATATAGAGGCCAGAGTTGGACTCTGGGTGTCTTCTTTGATTGCTCAATTGAACCCAGAGCTCACTGATTTGGCTAGTCCACCCCACCCAGCTTGCTCGAGGTCCTGTCTCTGCCTCCTGCACACTGGAATTCCAGGTGGGCTCCGTTCCCTCTCACATGTATGTGGTCCTGGAGGTCCATGCTCCAGCCTCACACCTGCATGGCAAGCCCCTTACCCCCGGGGCCATCTTCCCAGGCCCAAATCTCTTTCTTTCTTTTTTTGGGGTGGTTTTCAAGACAGGGTTTCTTTATGTAACAGTCCTGGCTGTCCTGGAACTCCCTCTGTAGCCCAGGCTGGCCTCAAACTCACAGAGATCCCCCTGCCTCTGCCTCCTGAGTGCTGAGATTAAAGGTGTGCGCCACCACCGCCCAGCTCCAAATCTCTTTCTTAAAGACCTGCCCTACCACTCTAGGCAACTCCAGGTGGATGCACCTACACCTGCCCGGTGGGCACTCCTCAGAGGGCAGGAGGGAGGGAGTCACCACTTGCCCTCACGTGGGGTAGGCCCCATAAGTGTGAGGCAATTGGAAAACAGCAGAAAGTGCCACACATCCCCTTTCCTCACATATTGCCTCACTTTCAACGTCCTGTGGAGACTGGAGACTGCCTGCTGTGAGAGCATTCCAAGAAGGCAGATGTTCTCACTCAAGGTCTGGGGACAAAGAACACACTGGTGAGGAACCAGTGAAAAACCTTGGGTCCTTCAAGTTGGAGTTTATAACACTCCAGTTAGATTTCCTTTGTGTTCCTGGAAAAGAGAAAACACCAACAAATCGAACAGAGGTAACAAGCTCCCGTGTTACTTAAGCAACTCCATTATTCTCCGGCATTTGGGAACACGGTAGATAAAAATCAATTCCTTTCATGGTTATTCAAACACTCTCCTCTTTTGAAAACACATGCAGAGATAGCTCTAATTTAGGTTATGTTGGTGAACCAAAATAATGGCCGAGCGGGCATTTCTATCTTCTAATTACACGGAATTTAGGACAAAATATTCGTGTAAGTGATTCTGAGATACTTGATAAATGGGTCATAACGAGTTCATTCGGCTGCTGAAATCCTTCACACTCAACACAGTAGAACTAACTCCCATATCAGGAAGAGGTGGCGGGCGATGAGGCAGGAAGCCAGCAGCCCGCCTCCTGCAGGCTGGTGCATCCTGGAAGTGAAAACCAATTACAGCATCCATGTAAACCACTGGACCCGAAGTCCCTCGTGGTCGGAGGCGTGCCTTGACAAATGTAGGGGGCTGAGGCTCCCCCCACCCCCAGGCCTATGCAGTCAGCCAATCCCAAGATGAATGAGCAAGGCCCCAGTGCAGCGTTCTGAGTCAGAGCAGCAACACCCTGGACTATTTTCAATCCTACCATTAAATACTCAATTACAAAAGGAAAAAAAAATACACCCTCGCCTACCTTAAAGGAACAATACTTATTTGTCAATTAAGTAAGCGGTTGGGGATGGGGTTTGACAGGGGAAGTTGGCCTCCATCCCCTGGCAACAGGATCCTACAGAGACTGAACCATACCTGTTGCACAGCCAAGACAAGCCCTGGTGGCCTGCTGAGCCAGGCCCTGGGGACAGGATTTGTACTCAGGCAACTGGCACCAGTGGGTTCTCCTCAGACATTACAGTGTCCTCAATGTCTGTCCCAGGCCCTCAGCCAACTGCTGGGAACAGAAGGGAGGAGGCACCTGCCTTGGTGGCGCCTGCTGCAATGGGAAGAAGGAGTGGCAAACTGGCCGGTCCTCAGGTTGGGGCTAGCCCCGATAGCCCATCAGTGTCACCTGACGCCTCTGACTGTGCCTGGCTCAATGGTGAGGGGTGGGGGTGGCCTTTCCGTGGGACGTAACTCACAAAGGTCTGAACGGGCTGGGAAGTTCCGGTGAATCCAGGTTTACATCGGTAAAGTCCTTTTACCCCAGGTCACGTCAGTCAGTGGCGGCATCTGGAACTGGTGGCTGAGCATCTCCCAGAATCCCTCCCCTCCTCCAAAGTAAGGACTATGACAGCCTCCGGTCTACACCAGCCTCTGGCTCGGCCACTCAGGTCAGCCGAGGGGACACACCCTGGCTTCGGAGCTCCCGCCCTCACAGCTTTCTGGTTATCTGGCCTTGGGGAAGGAACCTGACCTCTCTAAACCAGTCCTGCAGCGTCACCTACCATCAAACACAGCGTGCCACAGGGGACAAGCAGTGGGGGGGTCCTAGGAAGGAGTGGGAGATTATGTGACGGTCTACCGACCATGCAGACGCTGTCTGCTAAGAGGTTCCCCAGGGCAGGGGAGGGGAAAGAGGTTCAGGCAGATACAAGGGGACCTTCAGGGGTACCCCTGGTGGTGGTGGTGGTGGGGTCACCCAAAAGCCTGAGGAGAGGGTGACATCGAAAGACTTGAGGGTTATACCTCAAGGCCAGTGCCCGAGAGTAAGAGTGAGGCCAGGGCTGATCCTTTGGAAATACACAAACCCGGTGGATCACAGGATGTCAGGAGTGTGGGCCCTGCCAGAAGGCAAGGCGGGACTCTGACACCCACTTCCTCACCTGCAATGTGGAGACCACACGGCACCTTTGGGGGTCATTGTGGGGGGGATGGCAGCTCCTCCATGCACCCTCTGGCCCCCTTGCAGGTGTTACTTTTACAGAACCGCCCACCCACTCTCTGCCTTGGGCAGCCTCAGGCATCCCTCCCCCGGCCCAATCAACCCAGCCCCCATACTGCCATCTGCCCTTGGGCTACCTGGGGCAGAGATTCTGCTATCCAGAGCTCCCTAATGTCCAGGGCTCCCCAGCAAACAGGACTCTTCTTTTATGGAGGTTCCATGGCTTCGGTCGCTGCGAGGAAGGGCCCTCACTGTGGAAGGGCTCACCTCCACAGCACTGTAGCAGGTACCTTGCTCTACCCAGCAGCTGCCCTGGATGGCTATGGACCACCAGGCGGTAGACCCAGGCTTTATATGGTCTCACAGCTGACCCTGCTTGGGTGGGCACTTTCCACATGACATCTCTGTGCCTACAAGCACTCTGTGGTCACGGACCTCACTCGGGACAAAAAATGAGAGACACTCAGGGAGGCTCAGCCACTTGCTCCAGGCCCCACCACTATGGCATGACTTCGGGCAGAGGGCTTTGGCAGCGGTCAGTCAGGGCCAGCGGTTGCCACCCAGACTCATCCAATCCAATACTTTCCCCACACCTTGTGGGACCACCAAGGCCTAGTCCAAGTGACAGGGATGTAGGGGCAGGGGAAATGTCATTATAGTACCCCAGGGTGGGAAAAGGGAGAGGCCCGGGGCTGGAGGACCCGGAGCAGGCTAAGCAGTAGGCCAGAGGAGTGATTGGCAACGTACAGCTTTGAGGACCCCAACCCCCAGGCCCATTTGTAGATGGCCAGTCCTGAAGAGCAGGGCTGGCTGTGTGGCAGCAGGACAGCTGGGGCTTTTAAAAGCCCACAAAGTAGTTGGCCAGAGCCCAGCTCCCCTTTTCCTGCCTATAAGCATCCCACCCCGCTCCGCTCCACATACATCAATCTAAACAGAGCACCCACCCATGGCTATGCTGGGAGCCAGCCAGCCTTGCCCTCATCCACACAGCTTTGCTGGTCTCAAAGGAGCTGGAATACTTGCCTTTCTCTCTGGGGGCTGGCCTTTGCCCGCCTCCCACCCCCCCCCCCCGCAACCCTGATATTTAACAGCTACATAAGGCACCTGTCACCTGTTGGCACTCACTGTCCTGTGCAGATTTAGAACTAGCAGACCTGGACCACAGGGCCCGCCCCTCCCAGGGAATCCCATCTAGTCCCCAGGGCCATCCACTCCTGCGAGTCACAGTTCTGGATGTCCAGCTCAGACAGCCATGCTCAGATGGCCCGGACCAAGCCCGACACAGCCTGACCTCCCGAACCCAGAGGACTAGATACCACCCACTTCAGCCCCTTCTCTGCCCTGGTGCCCCACCTGACCAGGCCCTTGTCTCTTGCTATTGGCCTCCAATCCAGTGAGGGAAGTGGGGTTCCCAGCAGGGTGCAGGGCGGGGGGGGGGGGGTTGTAGGAGGCCATCCAGGCCATCCTCCTGGGGCTCCACCCTGGTGCTGCGGTGGCTGACTCATGCTTCATTTCCTCTCTACAAAGACAACTATGTGTGTGGTAAAGTCGCACGTGGGCCGCTCCCACCGTTGGGCAGTGGCCCTGAAGACCAACAGCAGACACTGACATATGTCATCCCTCTGAATTCTACCTCCAGCACCTGTGAGTCCCCCCCTCCTTCCACTCTTCTCTTCCCCCCTCTTTCCACACCCTCCCCCCACTTCTCAACTGTATTTAAACCTTCTGACGGAAATGCTTTCTGAAGTGATTCACACACCCCTGCACTCTTCAGCAAGCTGTTGAACAAAATGTCACCTTCTTTCTTAATAAAATCCTGGTCTTCATAGCCAGGATCTATGAAGCCTGCCTGATCCACGTTCTTTAAGGCCACGCCACCTCTGACCTCCATCCCATCCCCATCCCCGCTTCCAGCTCCCCCCACCCCCACCCCGGCCACCTCTCAGCACTGCCTTGAGAAATGACACATGACCCCTCCCTTCTTCTATCAGACCCCTGACCATTAACTATGGGTAAAATGTGTGAGGAAGGGGCACGCCACAGAAACCAGCCACTGAAGCTAGAATGGGACCCCAAGAAGGCATAGTCTGAGGCTCTCTAGGGCACAGACAGCGTAGCTTTCTCCTACGCTGAGGGGTGTGTGTCACTCTGGACAGCTGGGCTTCCAGCCAGCCTCCCAACCATGCCCACACACACTCCAACCTCAGGTTCCACTTCTCAGACTTGTGAAATGACTCATACACCTCCCTCTATGCCTAGCCGTGGCTAGGGACAAAAAATAAAATAAAATAAAAAATAAAAATC
>CABHPQ010168785.1:0-13397 GCA_902168405.1 Peromyscus aztecus
TGACATAACTTGGCTACAGGAAGCATTATCTTTATAAAACGTTTATGGAAGAGCCTTCATACCCTGTACTACCCTGTAGTCCTCTGTCCCTTTTAAGCCTCAACGTTTCTGATATTCCCCCTGACCACTGTCATTCCAAAGAAAATAGTTATTTCAACAAATATTAGTTGAACTATTTTCTGTGTCATCCTCTCATTTTAGGCTCCTGTGGAAAGTTTAAGTTTAAAGCCTAGTTCTGCCCTTGAGGACTTAAAGGCTTGCGGAGCTGCAAGCGGGGGAACTAAAAGACAGTGCTTTGGTAAATACTGGATAAGAACCTAGATTTTTTGGGGAATTCTAACTGAAGATGTATCACTTCCCTAGAAGTTAAGTTTCAATTAATCTGTAAAGTTGAATGCCATGTTTTTAGATAGAGAAAGGAGTAAGATACATCTTTCAACTGACAGATAAGCTGAGGCTGCAGGCTTGTTTTCTAGTAATGCAGAATTCAGAAGAGAGTGAATGTATTGAGACTAAGAAGTAAATGTGGAGGGATTGAGCTTGATTCTAAAAGTAACAAGGAATTTCTAAACTAGGGCATCGTGGCATCTCCCTGCCATCCCAGTATTTGGGAAGTCAAAGAAGGGAGCATTGTGAGTCTAAAATTAACCCAAACCAAAAAAAAAAAAAAAAAGCTAAGAATAGTCACACCTGTAACCCCCAGCACTTGCACCTGGGGGGCAGCGACAATGGAGTTTCCCAGAGTTAAAGATGGCATAGCTGAAGTGGTACCCCACTTTCCTAGGCTGGACAGAGCCTTGAGTTCCATCCCCAGAACTTCTAGAAGATAATATTTTCCAAAATGAGTCAAGGTCTCAAAAATGTTTAAAAGATGATAAGCCTAAGAGCAAAATAATAGAATTTACTTTTGTTTCTTTTAGTTTCATTTCTTTGAGACAGGGTTTTATTGTTGTAGCCATGGCTATTCTGGAACTGCTATGTAAACCAGCCTGGCCTTGAGCCTTGGGCAACCCTAGGATTGTTCACATGCACCACACCTGATAAAATCTTACACACACACACACACACAAATAAATAAATAAAATAAAAATAAAAAAAACAGGGTTGGGGATTTAGCTCAGTGGTAGAGCGCTTTCCTAGCAAGCACAAGGCCCTGGGTTCGGTTGGTCCTCAGCTCCAGAAAAAAAATTTACAAAAAAATGTTTTAAATTACATATATTTATTTCTGTGTGCACATCTGAGTGTGCCACGGTGCCTGTGAATAACTTGCAGGAGGTGATGGTCTCTTTCCACCTTGTGGGTTCTGGGAATCAAACTCTGGTCTTCATGCTTGGCTGCAGGTGCCTTTACTGGCTAAGCCATCTCACCTGCCCAAAATATCCATTTTTAAAGAACCTCTCTGTCTTTGTGTGAAGACTGCATTTGGACAGACAAGATTGGTAACTGGAGGGCCCTTTAGAAAGATGAAGTATTAAGTTGGGTATCATGCATGCCAGTAATTCTAGCACTGGAAAGGCAGAGATAGGCTACCCACAATTTCAAAATCACCCTGGTCTATATAGATTCTGTCTCCAAAGCACCCCCTCAAAAAGGCATAATAATAAGGACCAGGATGTCAGCTGAAATTATTTGAAAGGCATCTCAAAAGAATGGTCTGGGCTTAGTTTTTGAATGTGAAGAGAAAAAGAGAAGAAAAGATAGCATGATGCTAGAAGTCTGGCCTGGGAAGATGGATAGATAATGAAAGCCCTTTGCAGAAAAGGCAACAAACAGAAACAGCTTTGGAGACAGCAAGTATGTTGAATATGTGAACATACATGTGTGTTGAGGGGGAACCTCAGATGGTATATAAATGATCTTATAAGTATATAGGGAATGAGAAAATATGAAAAGAACAGACCTCTAAGGAAACTCACATTTAAGAATGGGCAGATAAGCCAGGCAATGGTAACACACATCTTTAATCCTAGCACTCAGGAGGCAGAGGCAGGTGGATCTCTGAGTTCGAGGCCACCCTGTTCTATGTTATGTTCTATGTCTGTTGTGGGCCATGAGGAAGGAGAGAGACAGCCCTTATGAGTTCCAAAGTCTTTAATAATTCACCACATAAGCAGAGTCATTGATCGATCAGGACTGCAGGACAAGGACTCAGGAGCCTTGCTTCTGGCAGCCCTGAGCAGGGGCAGAAGCGAGGTTTATAAGCACAAAAATCACAAACATTTGTTGCTGAATTAGTTACAATTTTCACCAATCAGGAGTCAAAGATTAGGGTCATTCCTTGTGTGTTTCATCATTGTCAACCAACACAGAATGTAAGCCTTTCAGACCAACCAATCAGATTCATTTGTTCTTTCTGTTGTTAGGAACAGCCATAATGTTTAGAGAACTAAGGGACATAACAGGCTATTTCTGTTGTTTAAGGAGGAGGTTGGTCAGCTATTTGAAGGTTCCCAGTTTCCCATTTCACCCTAAGGGTAAAATGGAGTCTGAAGTCAAAATGGTGGTACTTAGGCCAAGGTGCTTTTGCCTGCTCCCTTCAGTCTACAGAGTGAGTTCCAGGACAGTCAGGGATACACAGAGAAACCCTGTGTTTGGAAACAAAACAAAACAAAACGAAACAAAAAAAGGACAGAAAAAAGGGGAAATGGACGCCGGGTGGTGGTGGCGCACACCTTTAATCCCAGCACTCGGGAGGCAGAGCCAGGCGAAGCTCTGTGAGTTCAAGGCCAGCCTGGGCTACCAAGTGAGTTCCAGGAAAGGCGCAAAGCTACATAGAGAAACCCTGTCTCGAAAAACCAAAAAGGGGTGGGTGGGGGGAATGGACTACAAGAAATATTCATTCTGGAGAAGAGATAAGGGGCTGGAGGGATGGTTGTAGACTTAAAAATGTGCTGTTCTTGTGCTGGAGTAGTTTAGTTCTCAGTACCAAAAGACTGCTCACAACTGTAACTCCAACTCCAAAAGATCCAATACTTTCTGGACTCTGTAGGCACCTGTATCTCCAAGTTCACAGACCCACATCTAGACTCACACATAAACACATAAATATAAAATATAAAAATTTAAAATAAATAAATGATAAAATTATATAAAATAATTTTATATAATATTTTTAAAAAGAAAGAAGAGGTGTAGGCAGAGTTTTCCTATCCCAAAGCCGCTCTCAAATATTAATTACAAATTAATATTAATTACAAATGCTCAGCTGATACTTCAGGCTTGTTACAACCTAACTCTTACATTTTAATTAACACATATTGCTTATCTATGCTTTGCCACATGGCTTATGGCTTGTTACCTCATTTTCTACATGTCTTGCTTCCTTGGCAGCTGGCTAATGTCTCTTCTGACTCTACCCTTCCTCATCCCATCATTCACAGTTTGGCTTTCCTGCCTAACTTTATCCTGTTCTGCCATTGGCCAGTCAGCTTGTTTATTAAACAAATCATAACATATATTTACACAGTGTATAGAAGGATTATTCCACAGCAAAGAGGTATGAGGTATTCAGGAAGAGTGGGTGGGCACTACTAAAACTTCAGTATTTCAGGGGGAAGAAGTGATCAATTCTATCCTACATATCTGGCAGGCCAAATGAAACCTGAGACAGATTGATAGAATAAAGAATTTATTGATAAAGCAGACAAGAACAGTTCAGTGAGTGTAGAGGTGGAATGTGACTGCAATGACAAAGACAAATGTGAAGTGAAAAAATGAATATAGATAACTTTTTTTTATTGTGGTAGACAGCAGAGAGAGAGGAATAGAAAGAGCCTTCCCATCTGACAAAGGAAGAAAGAAATGGTATTTGTGTTGCGGTTAGCTACTATGTTGAGCACATCTCTCCTCCCTACAGTGCTTTATCCATGTTATCTCCTTGAGTTCTCTAAATGCAGACCATGAGTTGGGAATATTTAAGTGGCTGAAATATAATATGGTTGAAGTCTAAGTGAAGAGAGATTAAAGGACTGATAGGGAGAAAATAGAGATATGGATGGGCCATGACTGGAGTTTTAGGGCAAAACCACAGTCCTGGAAGCCCCAGTAAGCTAGGCCTGCCACCCACTTCAGTGTGACAGTAAAAGGCACTAGTAATGGTGAAAAGCAAAGAAAAGGAGCTGGAGATGGTGTTAATTCCACTGGGCTAGAATAAGACAACTACTGCAATTGTTGAGCCAGATTTGAAGCAAGCTTGATTAAATATTGGCCAGGACCATACCTGAGATTCCCAAAGAATGGTCTCAAATTACATTAGTGTAATGCTCATAAAGGCAAAACCCACAAGGCTTCCTACTTTCACCTTTATGAACAGCCCCAGCATTGCAGGAAGTGGGCAAGTGGAATTCACAGGTTAGAAGCACAGTAATTTGAACTTACAATATAACTTTAATCCTCACAATTGCTCAGTGGATTAACAGCACATGCTGCTTTTCCTGGGGACCTGAGGTCAGTTTCCAGGTCACAACTGTTAGAATTCCTAGCCACTCCACCAGCTACATGACCACGCATGTGCTGTCCAGTAGCCAGGCAAGATGCTTAGCCATCTTTGGGCCTTAGGTCCTACGTAATCCATGTGCTTCATGATCACATAATCTTTGCTCATGCACAAGGGGGAAACTATAAAAGTGGGTTCCACCTATTTCTTCTCTCTTTCTGCACAGTCATTCCATAGGCCTTTGCACATCTTTTCTATTCCCTTCCCTTAATAAACTCTTATAGTGGGTTTTCTTATGCCTGTGGTTTCTCTCACATGGTAAACAGTGCCACTTAATAAATACTATTAGTGCCAAGATGAAGCAGGCCCTCTCGGCAAACTGCTCCCGGGATCCTGTACCAAGGTTTGCTATACCTACAATAGCCCACTTTCCATTTGCCTGGCCGCTGGAACGCTTCATGCAACACCAGCTGCTTCGATTAGTGAGTTTTCCCTTTACCAGACAGCGTAAATAGTTCCCTGGACCCATGTGAATGACTGTTGATTGTCTATCATTCCTCTGGTGTCCTTGGGACTAGGGGAACCCCTGTCCATGGCCTTCATCTGCTACGGTTGGCCCCCATCACAGGCTTAAATCTTTAGCCATAACCCATGACTGTGGTCTGAGATATTCTCGCTGTCAGACCCTCGTCCTTGGGCTATGTATGCCCTGGCCCTCATTCTCTCGCTTACTGAAGCATTGAATGACTTGCATGAATTGCTATTGGACCCTTGTCTTTGGGCTACATATGCCCTCACCCCCATTCTCTCCCTAGACGAAGCATTGAATGACTTCTGCCAATTGCCGATCCTCGCTTGATCTCGGGACGCCTGAGGTTGTAGTCTTTGGATCATGTTTGTTTTTTTATTTTTTTATTTTTTTCTCTGCCACAGCCATGGGAAGCAAGGCTTCCAATCCTATTAGTCCCACCTCTCCTCTGGGATGTCTTGTAGAAACTCTTAAGCCTCTCAGCTTAATACCTTACTTAAAAACCTCTAAGCTTGTCTGCCTGTGCACTAAAAAATGGCCTAAATATCCTTTAGATAACAGCAAAAAATGGCCAGCTAATGACCCCAATATTTTACGGGAATTATCTCACTTCTACCAGTGAATGGGCAAATGGAAAGCGAATGGGCAAACTTACACCCAAGCTTTCTTCTGTCTCAGCTCTCAACCTTCCCTTCTTGATTCTTTTCCTCTACCCACATGCTCCTAGCTGTGCACCCTGAAATTAGCAATCTCTCACTACTGCTCTGGACCCTGCAAATGAACCTCTGCCTATCCAACTGCCCACCCCTGCTCCTCAGGAATCTGCCCCTACAGCTCTGCTAGCCCTCTACTCCTCTCCGATATTGGGCTGCTCCACCCACCTGACTCTGGCTCCCACCCTCACTCCTCCTGTCACTCACTCTCGAGCTACTAAAGAATCCAACGCCAGCCATGCCAACCCGGCAACCATTCTCCCTTTGCGAGAGGTGACCAGGGTGGATGGACTGGTTAAGGTTCATGTCCCTTTCTCCCTCTCTGAACTTTCTCAGAAAAAAACTAGGTCTTGTACCTCTAATTCTGCTTCCTTTATTTAACAATTTCAATATATTACCTAATCATATAGTCTCACCTTTCATGATATATATTTGATACTTGCTAATAACCTACTTCCAAAGGAGCACAGACAAGTTTGGGAACAGGCTAAAATACATGCAGAGGAGATTCAACAAACTAAGGCTGCCCATCCACCCGAGGCCGAGGCTGTTCCTGATCAGGACCCACGTTGGGACTGCAATACCCCAGGTGGCTCTCTAGTTAGGGATCAGTTTACAACTTGCCTCCTGGCAGGTCTTCGTAAGGCTGCCCTCAAACCAGTAAACTATGAAAAGCTAAAAATCTTAATTCAAGATAAGGAAGAAAATCTGTCTCATTTTTTAGAATGGCTTACGAAGGCTCTCTTACAATATACTAGTCTGGATCCTGAGAGTCCAGAGGGTAGACAGCTCCTTATGACCCATTTTGTCTCGCAGAGCTTCCCTGACATTAGGATAAACTTAAGTGTCTGGAGAGCGGGCCTCTGACCTCACAGGCAAGAAGTCTTAGTAGTGGCATTTAAGGTGTACCATGGGAAAGATGAGAAACCCCAGAAACAGAACTGCCAAATGCTGATACACGCTATTCAACCAGCCACCTGAAGGCCTCAAGGTCCCTGTTTTAAATGTGGTAGAGAATGCCACTGGGCTTGTGCCTGCCCTGCCCCATGAGGGTCACCATCTGGGCCTTGTCCAAAGTGCCATCAAGAGGGACATTGGTCGGTTGACTGCCCCTGTATACCTCATGGCATGGGGGGATCAAACGAAGATCACCCTCCAACTGATCTAGGCTTGGTGATGGATGATTGAAAGTAACCTGTTTCTGGCCGAATAGCAGTCATCTCTTACAGGGAACCTAGGGTAGACATCACAGTATTGGGGCAATCCATTTCCTTCCTTTTGGACGCCGGAGCTACTTACTCAATTCTGAGGGAGTTTTGGGGTCCCTTCTCTCCTTCTTGTCTTCCTATTGTCGGGGTAGGGGGACAGTCTTACCTACCTCATCAGACCCCACCATGTAATTGTATTAGGAGAGATATCCCTCTTACCCACACATTTTTGGTTGTGCCAAACTGCCCTGTGCCCCAATGGAAAGAGATTTTATAGCTAAGGTAGGAGCTTTTTTTTTTCATTTACTCCCCCCATTTGCCTTACCTCAGACTCATCAGCAGCTCCTCTCCTCCTCCTCCTAGCCACCCAGGCTTTAGTGTTTTCTTTGACTGATGAATCTATTTCCTCTGTTGTATCTTCAATGCCAGAGATTCTCTTTTCCATCTCTTGCATTCTTGCATGTTGGTTATGCTTGCATCTGTAGTTCCTGTTTGTTTACTCAGATTTTCCATTTCCAGCCTTCCCTCAGTTTGTGTCTTCTTTATTGCCTCTATTTCAGTTTTCAAATCTTGGACTGTTTCATTCACCTGTTTAATTGCTTTTTCTTGTCTTTCTTTGAGGGATTTATTGTTTTCTTCTAATTTTTTGTTTGTCTTTTTTTTGAATTCTTTAAGGGTAGTTTTCATTTCCTCTTTAAAAGCCTCTATCATCTTCTTAAGGTCATTTTTAAGGTCTATTTCTTCGATTTCTTCTGCCTTGTGTTGTTCAGGTCTTGCTGATTGTAGCACCACTAGGTTCTGATGATGCCATATTGGTCTTTATGTTGTTGACTGTATTTTTACACTGGTGTCTACTCATCTCTTCCTCCACTCAGTGCAAGTGCTGTCTGTGTCTGAGGGAGCTGCTGAGGGAGTATCTAGTGTTGATACTCTTGGTCTAATGGGAGCTCTTGGTCTAATCTGGGCTCTTGGTCCAATCTGTTCCCAGTCAGTGCAGGTTGGGCTTATATCTCTGGTTTTCACTGGTGTCACAGGGGGCTGTTTTCTTGGAAGAGGGTGGGGAAAGGGGCAGCTCGCTGGTCCCTGGGGCTCCAATGAGTTGGGGGATGGGTACAGGATGTGCCCCCAGACCAGGACCTGGTCTGCCCAGGCCAGAGATGGAACCTTACCTGTTCCCAATTGGTACAGGTTGGGCTTATGTTTCCCTTTTTTGAAATAATCTTACCATATAGACCTGGCTGGCCTCTGCCTCCAAAGTTGTGGGATAAAATGCATGGACCATCACACTGGGCCCATGATGGGACTATCAACTAAAACAATTATAAAAGAACTTTGTATCTTTTTTGTTGTTATTGTTGTTTTCGAGACAGGGTTTCTCTGTGTTGTTTTGGAGCCTGTCCTGGATCTCGCTCTGTAGACCAGGCTGGCCTCTTACTCACAGAGATCTGCCTGCCTCTGCCTCCCGAGTGCTGGGGTTGATGGCATGTGCCACCACCGCCTGGCTAGAACTTTGTATCTTTAACTCCAAAATTTTTTTCTCTTTTATTTTTCAGTTAAGATGCATATCTTAAGTGAACTTTGACATCATCATCTGGAACTCCTTCAACACCTGAAATTGAAACATTTCAATTCTTCTGGATCCCTTGCTCAGGCTAATCCTCACATTGTTTCATCAGGATCTAAGTCTATAACAAGCATTTAGAAGCAGCTTTTGCATCTCTTGAGACCATAGGCAGGATGAAAACCTGGTACTTCTACTTTCATTTTGTGTCTGTCTCCAGTTTTGGGTCTGGTATCTGTTTGACCATGCATAGCCATGACAGTCAGGAGGGAGTGTCTGTCTATCAACCTATATCATTCCCTTGTGGCTTAGGCACAGAGATAGGCCACTGTCCTAAACTCAGTCACTTTGGATTCCTAGGTCAGCAAATCCTCACAGACAAGAACTTACTTAGGATGGATTGGCTATACCATAGAGGAAAAACTAGATTGTTCCCCCGGAAATAATAGCAATTAGCACCTGGAACTGGGGGGAGATAAGCAGACTAAGCCTGGACCAGGCCTGTTTAATTATACATACTTCTTGGCTCCTGCCCTCCCATATACTTACCCTAATTATAACTCACACACAAAACACCCCCCCAAAATAAAATAAAATAAAATAAAACTCTCATGCTAGGCCGGGCAGTGGTGGTGCACACCTTTAATCCTAGAACTTGGGAGGCAGTGGCAGGTGGATTTCAGTGAGTTCGAGCCCAGCCCAATGTTATACAGAGAAACCCTGTCTTGAAAAAACAACAACAACAACAAAAACCCTTATACTAATAACCCAAAAGAATTTTGACACTGAATTTATTTATTCTCCTCTGCAATGTGTATTAAATCTCTTTTCCTTAAGTTATTATTTATGTGTCTGTGTGTGGATACCTAAGAAGACCAAAAAAGAACATCAAATTTCCATGAGCTGGAGTTGCAGACAGGTTGATGTTTTATTAAGCAGCACTGTTTACCATTTGAGAGAAGCCATGAGGCATAATAAAACCCACTATAAGAGTTTATTAAGGGGAGGGAATAGAAAAGATGTGCAAAGGCCTATGGAATGACTGTGCAGGAAGAGAGAGAAGAAATAGGTGGAACCCGCTTTTATAGGTTCCCCCTCATGCATGCGCATATGGGCTTATGTAGCTGGGTCACACCTGCGAATAGATTATGTGATCACGAAGCACATGGATTACATAGGACCTAAGGCCCTAAGATGACTAAGCATCTTGCCTGGCTACTGAACAGTGCATGTGCGGTCATGTAGCTGGGGGAGTGGCTAGGAATTCTTAAGTTCCAGACTCTTTGTTCTTATAAAAAATGGCAGGTGAACAGGAATGGGGGAGCCATGTCTCCCAAAACTGCTTCCAGCCGATTCGGTGGGCATTGGTTAACTTTTGGGGGTAGGGAAGGGGGCTTTTGAGGTAGCTGGACATCCTGAGGTTGTTGATTCTCCTCTGCTGCTTTGGGAATCATCCATCACCTTCTGATACTTTGGGCTTTGTGGAATTGTCTGTTGCTGCTTGGATCTGAATGTTTGGGTTTGACAAGGTGCTGGCGAGTCAGAATAGGAAATTTAGAAAAAATTTTACCTGGGAAGGGTACCTGAAGGGTTCCAGGGGGAGGGGGTAGGGCTGGGACCAGGAAAGTTTGAATTATATTTATCTGAAGTGGATCTGACCTGTCCAGGTGAATTCAAGCTGGCTCTGGAGCTCAGAAGAATTTTTAAACATATTAAGAAGAGCCACAGGGAATTTAAAATCCTGAGCTGGTAGCCATGATATTATGTTTAGTACTCTGCTATTAGATTTTTTAACTGCAAGTATGGAGATGTTAAAAGGTGAAAAGATTGGGCAGAGCAGCTTTTTTTCTGAGAAGATCAGAAATGATAGGTTTAAGTCCCCTAAGGCTCTGGAGTGAGAGAGGGTACTAAAGTTGGGTAATGTACCTGGTAGGGTCCTGCAACTGGATAATAATAGGGGGATGGTTCTTTGCAATAGAAGGGTTCTGGGTGTCCCAGACTTTGGGGTCCACCTGAGAGGCTGGTAAGGGAAATTAAATCTCACACTGGTGACTTAACAGCACACCTGAAAGCTCTAGAACAAGAAGAAGCAAAGTCACCCAGAATGAATCAACGCCAGGAAATAATCAAATTGAGGGCTGAAATCAATGAAATAGAAACAAAGAGAACAATACAAAAAAATTAATAAAACTAAGAGTTGGTTCTTTGAAAAAATCAACAAGATAGACAAGCCTGTATTCAAATTAACCAAAAGGCAGAGAGAGCGCATCCAAATCAATAAAATCAGAAATGAAAAGGGGGACATAACAACAGACAATGAGGAAATCCAGAGAATTGTCAGGTCATACTTCAAAAACTTGTACTTCACAAAATTGGAAAATCTGAAAAAAAAAAAAGGACAATTTTCTGAATAGGTACCACATACCAAAGTTAATCAAGACCAGACAAACTATTTAAATAGGCCAATAACCATAACCGCTAAGGAAATAGAAACAGTCATTAAAAGTCTCCCAACCAAAAAAAGTCCAGATCCAGATGGCTTCAGCACAGAATTCTATCAGATTTTCCAAGAAGAGCTAATTCTAATACTCTTCAAATTGTTCCACACAATAGAAACAGAAGGAACATCACCAAACTCTTTTTATGAGGCTACAGTTACCCTGATACCCAAACCACACAAAGATGCAACAAAGAAAGAGAACTGCAGACCAATCTCCCTCATGAACGTTGATGCAAAAATAATCAATAAAATATTGGCAAACCGAATCCAAGAACACATCAAAAAAATTATCTGCCATGATCAAGTAGGCTTCATCCCAGGAATGCAAGGATGGTTCAACATACAAAAATCTGTCAATGTAATCCACCATATAAACAAACTGAAAGAAAAAAACCACATGATCATCTCATTAGATGCTGAAAAAGCCTTTGATAAGATCCAACACTCCTTCATGATAAAGGTCCTAGAGAGATCAGGAACACAAGGAACATTCCTAAACATAATGAAGGGAATTTACAGCAAGCTGACAGTCAACATCAAATTAAATGGAGAGAAACTCAAAGCGATTCCACTAAAATCAGGAACAAGACAAGGCTGTTCACTCTCCCCATATTTATTCAATATAATGCTTGTAGTTCTAGCTAGAGCAATAAGACAACAAAAGGAGATCAAAGGGATAGAAATTGGAAAGGAAGAAGTCAAACTTTCTCTATTTGTAGACAATATGATAGTGTACATAAGTGACCCCCAAAATTCTACCAGGGAACTCCTACAGCTGATAAACTCCTTCAGTAATGTGGCAGGATACAAGATTAACTCAAAAAAATCAGTAGCCCTCCTATATACAAATAATAAAAGGAATGAGAAAGAAATCAGAGAAACATCACCCTTTACAATAGCCACAAATAATATAAAATACCTTGGAGTAACTCTGTCTAAACAAGTGAAGGACCTGTATGACAAGAACTTTAAGTCTCTGAAGAAACAAACTAAAGAGGATATCAGAAAATGGAAAGATCTCCCATGCTCATGGATAGGTAGGATTAACAGAGTAAAAATGGCAATCTTACCAAAAGCAATCTACAGATTCAATGCAATTCCCATCAAAATCCCAACACAATGCTTCACAGACCTGGAAAGAACAATACTCAACTTCAGATGGAAAAACAAAAGACCCAGGATAGCTAAAAGAATCTTGTACAACAAAGCAACCTCTGGAGGCATCATGATCCCTGACTTCAAGCTCTACTATAGAGCTACAGTAATAAAAACAGCTTGGTACTGACATAAAAACTGACATGTGAACCAATGGAATCAAATTGAAGACCCTGACATTAATCCGCACACCTATGAACACCTAATTTTTGACAAAGAAGCCAAAACTGTACAATGGAAAAAAGAAAGCATCTTCAACAAATGGGGCTGGCATAACTGGGTGTCAACATGTAGAATGAAAATAGATCCATAACTGTCGCTATGCACAAAACTTAAGTCCAAGTGGATCAAAGACCTCAACATAAATCCAATTACCCTGAACCTAATAGAAGAGAAAGTAGGAAGTAGGCTTGAATACATTGGCATAGGAGGTCACTTCCTAAACATAACACCAGTAGCACAGACATTGAGAGCAACAATTAATATATGGGACCTCTTGAAACTGAGAAGCTTTTGTAGGGCAAAGGACATGGTCAACAAGACAAAATGACAGCCTAGAGAATGGGAAAAGATCTTCACTAACTCCACATATGACAGAGGGCTGATCTCCAGAATATATAAAGAACTCAAGAAACTAGACATCAAAATACCTAACAGTCCAATTGAAAAATAGGCTATAGAGCTAAACAGAGAATTCTCAACAGAATAATCTCAAATGGCCAAAAGACATTTAAGGAATTGCTCAACATCCTTAGTCATCAGGGAAATGCAAATCAAAGCGACTCTGAGATACCACCTTACACCTGTCAGAATGGCTAAGATCAAAAACACTGAAGACAGCTTATGTTGGAAAGGATGTGGAGCAAGGGGGAACACTCCTCCACTGTTGGTGGGAATGCAAACTTGTACAGCCACTTTGGAAACCAGTATGGCGGTTTCTCAGAAAATTGGGAATCAATCTTCTTCAAGACCCAGCTATACCACTCTTGGACATATACCCAAGGAATGCTCAATCATACCACAAGGACACACGCTCAATTATGTTCATAGCAGCATTATTTATAATAGTCAGAACCTGGAAACAACCTAGATGCCCCTCAACTGAAGAATGGATAAATAAAATGTGGTACATATACACAATGGAGTACTACTCAGCATAGAAAAAGACATCATGAGGTTTGCAGGTAAATGGATGAAACTAGAAAACATCATTCTGAATGAGGTAACCCATACTCAGGACAAACATGGTATGTACTCACTCATAAGTGGATACTAGATATAAAGCAAAGGATAACC
>CABHPQ010168785.1:18012-65329 GCA_902168405.1 Peromyscus aztecus
TCTTTCTTTCTTTCTTTCTTTCTTTCTTTCTTTCTTTCTTTCTTTCTTTCTTTCTTTCCTCTCTTTCTCTCTTTCTGTATAAGTCTTGGTGTGTGTGTCATGGTGTTCATGTAGAGATCACAAAACAATGTTTGAGGAATCAATTCTCCTTTTACCTTTACATGGAAAGATGTGTTACTTTTGTTTATGCTGCATTTAATTATATAAAGATGTGTTGCATTTGTTGTATTTCTTGTTTGCCTAAGGCACCTGATTGATCTAATAAAGAGCTGAATGGCCAATAGCTAGGCAGGAGAAAGGATAGGTGAAGCTAGCAGGCAGAGAGAATAACCAGGAGGCGAAATCTACTCAAAAAGAAGGGGAAGAGTGCTTGCTTTGGCAGCACATATACTAAAATTGGAATAATACAGAGAAGATTAGCATGGCCCCTGTGCAAGGATGACATGCAAATTCATGAAGCGTTCCATATTTTAAAAGGAGGAGGAGGAGGAGGAGGAGGAGGGGAAGAACTAGAGAAGAAGGATGAGAGAACGAGGGACATGCTGGGGCAAGAAACCAGGCAGACTCCAGATAGCCAGACACAGAGAAGCAGTAAAAGTAAGACTTACAGAAGTAAGAAAGGTAATAAACCCTGAGACAAAAGGTAGATAAAAAAAAACAGGTTAATTTAAGTTAAAAGAGCTAGCCAGAAATGTGCTTAAGCTAGGCCAAACATTCAAAACTAATAAGTCTTTGTGTCATGATTTGGGAACTGATTGGTGGCCCAAAAGAAAAAGCCTGGTACACTTACTAATGTGAATATAGCAGCAATAAACATGAGTGTGTAAATATCTTTGTGGTAGGTACTTTGGTATATGCCCAGAAGTGATGTAGATGGGTAGTTTTCTAGCTGGATCATTTCTAGTCATCCTTCTTCTCAAGTCATCATTCATAAAACCAGTCTAGGCCAGTTCCTCTATTCTGCTTAACTAAAGCATCCATTATTATATTTTAGAATATTTAGCAAATTATAATAATAGCAACAGGATGAGTGTTTGATTTCCCACCAGTCAATGAACTCCATAAATCAACAACCATACAGAAATAGATGATAATATATAGTATGTTTTAAAAGGGCTGGAGATATGGCTCCATGGTTAATGCTCTTGCAAAGACCTAAGTTCAATTCTCATTACCCACATCAGGCTTCTCAAAACCACCTGTAACTTCAATTCCAAGGGATCTGATGCCCTCTTATATCCTCTGAGGGCACCTGCACATATGTAGTATACTTAAACTCATGCAGGTACACACACACACACACACACACACACACACACACACACACACACACACACAAGAAATATTGTATGCTAAACTTTAAGGTACTTGGACTTCTAGCATACAAATATATTTACATTTTATTCATAGTCACCAAACATGTACATGAGGGTTTTTGTTAATAGAAATCAAGGAAAACAACAAGGTTCTGTGTTCATGTTGAAATGGTTACAGGAACAGGGACAACAACAACAACAAAAAAGAAACTCCATGGTGAGATAATCATTTGGCCAGGCATGGCAGAAGCAGTTGGATCTCTATGAGTTTATGGCTAGCCTAGTTAGTATATGTAGAGAGTTCCAGGACAGCCATGTCTACAAAAAGAAATCCTGTTTCAAAAAACTAAATAAATAAATAAAATAATAGTCTGGCAAGATTGGGCATAGTGGTGCACACCTTTAATCCCAGCTCTCAGGAGGCAGAGGATCTCTATTACTGTATCAGGCCAGCCTGGTATATATATATCCAGCCAGGATCGCCTAGTGGGATCCCATGGGATGGAGGGATGTAATTTAGCAGAAGCCAAAGTATAGAACTGAGAGAGCCCATAAAAATGTTAATCCCCAGGGAGTGCTGGAGAGATGGCTCAGCGAGTAAGAGGGTCTAAGTTCAATTTCTGGCATGAAATTCAAGTAGCTCACAACTGCCTGTGACTCCAACTTTAGGGAGATCTGACTACTTTTTCCTTCAGGGTACCAGGACCGCTTATAGCACACTTAAATATATGTAGGTATTCACAGATATACACACAAAATATATATTCTTTTAAAGATTTATTTTTAATTATGTATTTGTGTGTGTGTGTGTGTGTGTGTGTGTGTGTGTGTCTGTCTGTCTGTCTGTGTCTGTGTCTGTGTCTGTATGCATGTGTGTGGATATGAATGCATAGCTCAAGAAGGCCAGAGGAAGGTATCTGATCTCCTGGAATAGAAATTCCAGGAAGTTGTGAGTCTCCTTGTATGGGTGCTGGGACTGAACTTAAGACCTCTGTAAGAGCAAGTTCTCTTAATTACTGAGCTATCTCTCCATTCCTAGAAGTGAATTGTTGAGGACAAATACTGTGTCATTTACTTGATGATCTCAAACTTGGCAGTCAGAAGACAATAGATTGAGTTAATGAATATATAATTCACTCTGGAAAATTGGGGGTTTGTTATATTTCCTTCTCATAAGTCTGTAGCTGGACTTTCTTGTTGGACTTTTTTTTTAGACTGCCAGCCCTCAATGACACAGAGAGTTATTATTAATTATAAAATCTTGGCTTTAGATTAGGCTTGGTCTCAACTAGCTCTTATAACTTAAGTTAACCTGTTTTTATTAATCTATGTTCTGCTACATGGCTCTTTAATTCTCCTCTTTGTGACTCTCTCCATGTCTCCCTGGTGAAATCCCTGTACCTAGATTCATCCCCTGAGTTTCTCTCACTGCCTGGAAGTCCTGCCTGTCCTCTTCCTGCCTATCTATTGGCCATTCAGCTCTTTATTAAACCAATCAGAATAAAATAGTGAAACATTTTCACACAGTGTGATCAAATATCCCTCAATGTAAGTCTGTAATTTTCAATAGAGATTCTGATTGAAACAAAGAAACAGATTGTAAACAGTAGCATTAAAAGCATCAGATGTGATTTTAAGAGTCCTTTTGGATATTCAAAGTATTCGTGTAGACAATCCCATCCTTTACCTATGAGCAAAGCCTATTCATTTATAGATAAATGAACTGGGTAGGTGAAAAAAGTGTACCTCCTCTTTGTACATTAGTTATCACCCCATTTATTCTATTGTTAATTCTACCATTAGAAAAATAATACATTTCTTTACTATATTTGATGTTGAGGGAAGCTATCACTTACTATGTTACTCACAGCTTATCAAAAGAAAAGAAACTACAAAGAGCTTCAGTATTAAAAAGTACTTTTGCATTTAAATATTAAATAGGTTTTTATTTATTTATTTATTGGTTTTTTTCCAAGGTAGGGTTTCTCTGTGTAACTGCCCTGGCTGTCATGGAACTTGCTCTGTAGACCAGGCTGGCCTCAAACTCACAGAGATTTGCCTGCCTCTGCCTCCCCAATTATGGGATTAGAGATGTACCTGCAGCTACCCAGCTGAATAGGTTTTTATTTTGTGCTTTTTAAGACAGGGTCTCACATGTTGCCCAGATTGACTTGAGCTCAGAATGTACTACAGGCTGAACTTGAACTCCTCATTCTACTGTTTTCATCTTGAAAGAAACTGCATGTCTTTCTTTAAAAAATTCTTTTTTTTAAGA
The DNA here is from genome assembly GCA_902168405.1 of Peromyscus aztecus. Classification (NCBI taxonomy): domain Eukaryota; kingdom Metazoa; phylum Chordata; class Mammalia; order Rodentia; family Cricetidae; genus Peromyscus; species Peromyscus aztecus. The sequence goes on from CABHPQ010168785.1 coordinate 21,604, forward strand.
TTTATTTATTTATTATGTATACATCATGTATGACTGCAGGCCAGAAGAGGGCACCAGATCTCATTACAGATTGGTGTGAGCCACCATGTGGTTGCTGGGAATTGAACTCAGGACCTCTGGAAGAGTGGTCAGTGCTCTTAACCTCTGAGCCATCTCTCCAGTCCTAAAATACTCTTAGATGTCTATAATTACTTACTTTTGCTCCTGTGGTGTCTAATACTTTAGAGTTAAAATTTTATTCCTAAAGGATCTTCCTAGGAGATCCTGAGCTGCCTTGGAGTGGCCAAGTTAAATATAAAAATGAATGGTAACCATAGATGAGTTCACACAAAAAGAAAATCTCCAAATGCCAGAGAATGCTAAATGTGTGCAGAGACTCTGAATCAACTTTGGGGTAATGTTATTGAAACTTAGGCAGGGTTCTACATGGACAGTCAGACAGTGTCTCAGTGTTACAGTGCCTTGGTTGTTTAGATCGTACGAGGTGGAACACCTGTGTGGGTTTTTTCTTTTGGAGACTGATTATCTGAGTAAGTCATTGTGGCTTATGAGAGATCAGAATCCAGATGGTCTGGATCTGCTTATTAGAGTGTGGAATTATTTTGTAATAGTGCCATAACACCTAAGACAGAAATAAGGCTTAACATAATTAACTCTTTCTGACAAGGTAATGGCCTGCTTGGGTGGCACCAGTGACCTTGCCCTAAGTCTAGCCTACTTTGAGGCAGATTAGTCTTATTTTGAGAATAGAACAGTTTAACATAGGCATCTGTACCAGAGGGTATACACAATTTATATTTGTAAATTTATTATTATTTGCAAAGCAACTTATACACTTGATACACATTCTTTCTTTGATCTTCCTATCAAAACTCAGCCCATCTCTCAAGACCTAGTTTACATTACTTCTTCTACAAAAATAATATCCAAACCCTTTAAAGAAATAGTTCAATATTTCTCCCATTTGTTCATATTCTTCCTTTTTAATCTTTAAAAAAAGATTCAATTATTTTAATTTTATGTGTGTGAGTGTTTGTCTCCATGTCTATATGTGCACCATGTGCATACCTGGTGTCAAAGCGGGGTTAGAAGGCATTGGATCTTCTGGAGCTGGACTTTAAGGCATGTGTGAGCCACTGTCAAACTAAGAACTATACCTAGGTCCTTCATAAGAGAAGCAAGTACTCATAAATACTGAACCATCTCTCCAGCCCCATATTTTTCCTCCTTTTATTACTAATTTATTTATTTTTAAGTTAATTCATTTTTATATTAGGTATATAGGTGTTTTGCCTACTTGCATTTTACACCACTTGCCTGAGAAGTCCAGAAGTGGGCATCAGGTCCCCTAGAAATGGAGTTAGAGAAGGTTACAAGCTGCCATTTGGGAACTTGAATTGAACCTGGGTTCTTTAGAAGAGCAGGTATTTCTGCTAACTGCTGAGCCATCTCTCTAGCTTCCATCTGTTACTGAAGTTTTGATGTAAACAAATGCTTTCCCAGTTGTACTGTCATCTTGTTTAGAGGAAGATGAACACAGTGTTAGGCATGGTGGCTGTTGCCTGCAATACCAAAATTCTGGAGGCCTAAACAGGAGGACCTCTCAAAATATATACCCCACTGTGCAGCTATTTTCTAAACTGAGACTCCCTGTTCCCAGCATTGTTCATCATTGGGCTGTTTCCATCTGTTTCTGTGACTGAAGGGGACAAGAGAGACTAGAAAGTGGTACAGATAGACCCCACTACTCTGGAGTGACATGTGTGAGTTCTGTTCATGCTTCACTAGTATGCTAGATAGTTTTATGTCAACTTGACACAAACTAAAGTCACTTGAGAGGAGGGAACCTCCATTAAGAAAATGCCTCCATAAGACCTTTAGCTGTAAAGCATTTTCTTAATTAGTGATCAATGGGGGAGGGCCCAGCCCACTGTGGGTGGTTTCATCCCTGGGCTGGTGGTCCTGGATTCTATAACAAAGCACGCTGAGCAAGCCATGAGGAGCAAGCCAATAAGCAGCACCCCTCTGTGGTCTCTGCATCACCTTTTGACTCCAGGTTCCTGCCCTGTATGAGTTCCTACTTGACTTCCCTCAGTGATGAGTTATCACCTGTAAGTGTAAGATAAAATAAACCCTTTCCTTCCCAAGTTGTCTTGGTCATTGTGTTTCATCACAGCAATAGAAACTAACTTTGACAACTAGCAAGAACCAGTCTGTGCCTGTGTTTAATTGAGGGGAGGATTGTGGAAGTATAACAGAAATGTGACAAGGGATTTGGAGGGGTTAATTATCTAAGCTGCATAAAAGGATCAAGAAAAAGACAAAAAAACTCACTGGTAGAGTGCTTGCTTAGCATATACAAAGCTCTGAGTTCAACCCCCACCATGCATAAAACTGGGCCTGGTAGCTTGTAACCACAGCACTTGAGAGGTGAAGGCAGGAGAATTAGAAGTTCATCAGTATCTGAAAAAGTATGAGGTTATCTTGGCCTATATAAGACTGTCTCAAAAACCTAGGGCTGTTGGGTAGGTATGCTTACACATTCTTAGCATATGCCTGGCTATGGCTTCAACCTCTAGTGTAGGGAAAAGGGGCTGGCTAAAGAAACCCACCCTGACCCTGAAGCCCAGAACTAGGGAAGGATGGCTCAGATAAGGCCAGTGAGAGAAACACAGTTTAGCTCAGATCAGAGTCATCTCTGCCCCTGTCCAACTGACTTGTGAAACCAACCAATCACAGAGCAGGACAGTAGAATCCTGGCCCTAGGGCCTAGGACCAGGGAAAGAAACACAGCCTGTGTTTGGGACCTGAGCCAGAGAAATGAACACTTTCTCCCCAAACCCAGAACCCAGGAAATATGCCCTGACTCTGAAACTAGTACCAAAATAACACTCTTGGCCCCTAGAATCAGAGTCAGTGAAAGAAATGTGCCCTGGCCTTAGAGGTAGTGTCAAAAAGCCAAGAAAGGCCAGTGAAAGAAACACAGTTTGGCCCTGAAATCAGGGCCATATCTGCCTCTTGCCCACAAAACTGACTAATCCCTGGGCAGAAAATAAACTAACCAATCACAGTTGACTCCGCCCCCTAGACATCCTATATAAACTGCCCTGCCCGGTCAGTTGTGAGCTGTTCTCTCCACCCTGGTAGAGGCAGCTACTCTCTTGGACTCCTCCTTCCCAAATAAACCTCTTTCTCAAAAGAGTTTTGGTTGAAGACCTTCATTCACTGGTGCACAGAAGAACCTTGCTGGGACGTCCCATAGTGGACTGAGCAAGGGGGAGCTGAACAGAAGAACCCTGCTAAGATGTCACATAGTGGACTGACCAAGGGGGAGCTGAACAGAAGAACCTTGCTAAGACATCCCATAGTGGACTGAGCAAGGGGGAGCTGAACAGAAGAACCTTGCTAAGATGTCCCATAGTGGACTGAGCAAGAGAGAGCTGGTAACACTAAATCAGAGATTGTGGCTCTCCAGGAGAGGAGCAGGATTGCTGTGTCCTGTAGGGAGACCATTCCCCATCGCACCAGGTATATCCTGACTTTCCCAAAGAGTCAGGATACCCTTCCTTGCTGAAGCAGTTCCAGGCCTGACTCTCCCAAGAAGTCAGAAAAATTTCCTTTCCAAGGTTGGGCTGTTTCTTTGCAGTCCCAGCCATCAGAGCTGTACTAAACAGCTCCAGGTGTCCGGGACACCTTCAGGGCAGAGCTCTTGTTCTAAGTAGCTTGAGGTGTCCGGGATACCTTGCCCTCTAGGGCTGAACTGTCTCCAGTTCAGCCATCAGAGCTGTGCTAAACAGCTCCAGGTGTCCAGGACACCTTCAGGGCAGAGCTCTTGTTCTAAGTAGCTTGAGGTGTCTGGGATACCTCACCCTCTAGGGCTGAACTGTCTCCAGTTCAGCCATCAGAGCTGTGCTAAACAGCTTCAGGTGTCTGGGACAACTTCAGGGCAGAGCTCTTGTTCTGAGTAGCTCAAGGTGTCTGGGATACCTCGCCCTCTGGGGCTGAACTGTCTCCTTGCAGTTTCAGCCATCAATTTACTAACATTTTGGTGCTGAAACCTGGGACACTAAACCCAGAGTTTTTGTAGTTTACTTACATCTAGCACCTAAAAAGAAAGAAAGCAAAATAAATTATATAAAGTTGGAAGTGGTATCATTTTTTAATATCCCCCGATCTTCCCACAGAAACTGTCTGGTTAAACCTAAAATCCCAAAAATATCAAGTTTATACTGCAAGGCATGAACCCTCAAATATATAAAATAATAATACTTGACAGTGGATGCATCACTGTAACACGATTCACATGTACAAAGAGGCAGAGAGAGCTAAAACATAGTGTGTGGGAGTGTAGTTAAAGGGCAGAGTGTATGATTAGTAGGCAAGAGGCTGGGAGTTCAGTTCCCAGTACAGACCAAACAACAGCATCCATCAAATTACTAAAAGATGTCCTCAAAAGGACCATACTTAGTATGTGTAGAAGCAGTCAAAGTGGAATCTTTATGGACTCCTATTTTCAGATGCACACAAATGGAAAAACTAGATATTTCCAGAATGGCTTGGTTCTTATGTATCCTCAAAACCAACCCAGACTCCCAATATCAAACCCTGCAGGGAAGAAAAGCCACCAGAAATAGACATAAGAAAGAAACTTATAACTGTTTTTAAGTAGTACATTAATTAAAGAATATTTATCCCCTTAGGCATTTTCAATGACAGTTGTATTCAGCACCATTGTTCAAGCTCATCTTGCAGATTATTTGGAATGAGGCCACTTGGCCTCATTAATATACTTTATCCCAGCACTTAGGAGACAGAGACAGATGGATCTCTGTGAGTTCAAGTCCTGCCTGGTCTACAGAGCAAGTTCTAGACAACCAGAACTGTCTGGGAAAACCAAAAAGAAAAAAAAAAAGATACTTCAATAACAAAATCCATTCAACACAGAGCATACTTCCCATTATCAAATTCCCAGAGAAAATTAAGTCTAAAGATTAGAAATAAATGTAGAAAAGAAATTACAGGATGTACATGTGGGTCCTTTGGATCCAGAGTGTGATTGCATTCTGGTTATTTTACCTTCTACACATTCCCCTACCAGAATTTTAATGCAGAGAGAAGATAATATCTTAGAATAGATGTCTTTACCACACAGAATAAAAGATTAAAAACCTATGTAGAAAAGGTTTCTGAGTTGAGTCTAAAAGGAAAACTGAGACTTTATCAATTAGCAATAATAGACCCAGCAAAAATGGTAGTACCTTTTACTGAAGATAAAATTGCTTCTTTACAGGCAGAAAATGAACATTGGCAAAGAGCCTGCAGTAATTTTTTGGGAGAGTTTAACAATAAATATCCCAAAAGCAAGATAATTCAATTTATAAAGAGAACTAACTAGATCCTTCATCACATTGTACAGGGAACATCAATTTCTGGAGCTCCTACATTGCATACTGATGCAAAAAAAATCAGGAAAGGCAAGTTATAAATCAGGAAATTTGAATAAAGTGGCTCAAATCCCTTGTGATTCTGTTCAAAGTCAGAATTATATGCTATTCTCATGGTATTATTGGATTTACCAGAAACTCTTAATATGGTTACTGACTCTCAATATGCAGAAAGAGTTGCCTGACATATTGAAACTGCTGAACTTATTCCTGATGGTACAAAATTGAGCTTGTTATTTATTCAGTTATAAGAAATAATCAGAAATAGAAATCATCCCTTATATATAAAACACAGATTAGATCCCATATGGGTCTACCAGGCTCTCTAGCACAAGGTAATAATGAAATCAATCAACTATTGTTAGAAAATGTGCTAGAAGTCTCAGAATTTCATAAAAATTACCATGCCAGTAATAAGGGTTTGAAAAAAGATTTCTCTATCACTTGGCAACAAGCCAGAAATTATAAGAAAATGTCCTACTTGTTCCTCGTATAACCAAATTCTTCTACCTAAAGGAAGTAACCAAAAGGATACTCAAAGAAATGAAATTTGGAGATGTGTTTAATTTTGCAAAATTTGGAAAATTAAAATATGTACACCACACCATAGACACATATTCAGGATTTCAATGGGCAATTGCTTTGAGTTCTGAAAAGACTGATTCTGTAATCACACATTTGTTATAAGTTGTGACCATCATGGGGATACCTGCACAACTTAAGACTTATAATGCTCCAGCATATGTCTCTAGTAAAATGAAACAGTTTTTTTTTGCCTATTACAACATAAAACATATTACAGGTATACCACAGAATCCTACAGGGCAAGTAGTTATAGGAAGATCTAATCAAACTCTAAAAGATATGCTTAATAAAAAGAAAGAGGTAATAAAGACCCCTAGAGATAGAGTACATAATGCTTTACTAACTTTAAGTTTTCTAAATGCTAATGGGAAAGGAACAACAGCTGTAAAGAGACATTGGATAATAGAAAAAGACTACTGAATTAAATCAGCCTGTGTACTTTAAAGATGAGTTGACTTCAGAATGAAGACAAGGATATGTGTTATATTGGGAAGAGGTTTTGCTTTTGTTTCCACAGGTGAAGAAAAGCTGTGGATACCATCAAAATCGTGGGAGAGCAAAGAAAGAGATACCATGATAAATGGAGACTTCATAGTAATAAGGAAAAACAGGGTGCTAGGGAAGTTCTCAGGAATCCACAAGGATGACCCCACCTTAGACTACTAGCAATAGTCAAGAGGATGCCTGAACTGGCCTACTCCAGTAATCAGATTAGTAAATACCCTGTCATCATAGAGCTTTCATCAAGTAATTGATGGAAGCAGATGCAGAGATTCATGGTCGGGCACTAGGCTGAGTTCCAGGAGTCCAATTGATGAGAGAGAGGAGGAATTCTATGAGCAAGGGACATCAAGATCATGATAGGAAAACATAGAGATGGCCAGGCCAAACTAGTGGAAACTCGTGAACTGTGGACCAATAGCTGTGGAGCTGCCATGGGACTGGACTAGGCGAGACAGTTGTTTAGCTTGATCCACTTAAGGGGCCCCCTGGCAGTGGGATCAGGATCTGTCCCTGGTGCATGAGTAGGCTTTTTGAAGCCCTGGAGGGACACTTTGCACAGCCTTGGTGCAGGTGGGAGGGGCTTGGACCTGCCTCAACTGAATATACTGGGCTCTGCTGACTCCCCATGGGAAGCCTTGCCTTGAAGGAGATGGAAATGGGGGTGGCGGTTGAGGGGAAGGCTGGGGTGTGGGAGGAGGGGGATTTGTGGCTGTTTTGTAAAATAAATATAAAATTTCTTAATAATAAAAAAAGATTTGATTTGAACAAGAGAGACCTCTTCATTAGAAGAGGTCGTAGTTCATCAGCCAGCATGACAATTCAATCTAAACTGACTTATAAGACTAACAAATGCTTTTCATTTGATCAGATATAACTTGCCAAAAGGGAAACTCCTCAAAGTTAGGGTTGGGGCAGGGTTTTGTTTTTGTCTTTCCAGGAGAATGAAGGCATCCAGCTAAAGAATCTTAAGACCACTGGACAAATGAGACATCTGAAGAAAAAGAATGAATCATCCAGAGAAAATGTCCTTGAAACACTTTCTTGAAACAGCCTATTGGGATATCACATTTTCGACAGGATACAATTTCATAAATCTTCCCAAATATTTGTTTCTGCTGTTCTGTACAGACAGATAATGCAAATGGTCTTTCTGTAGTTCCAGTTCAGTTAAATATTAAAGCTGGCCTTGGAGTTGGAGTGTGGCTCTCTCCTTCTGTAAACCCACACATGCTTGTTAAAAGGAAAATCTAAAATCTCTGTCTCATGTCAGAAGAGCCACCTGATATGAGGCAGAAGAAAAACCAAAATTAAGAAACTATTCTATTGCTACTAATCTCATGATATTCTCATTTTATTTTGACTCTTCAAAACTTTCCTTAAGGTATAAATAGTATATAAAAATTTATGAGATTAATATAAATATTTTAAACTTTTGTCATGATATTAATGGTATACTGATTAATTCTAGAAAAAGGCTTCTTTTAGCTTTCTATACATGATTTTGTGCTTGCATCTCTATCAAGTAACTAGAAATTAAGTTTTTGTACTCTGGATATATATAACAAATTATGGTCCTTTAATCTCTTTGAGATCTGCTGCATATGACATTTAAAATGTTTAAGTTTTCTGCAGTGAACCATGACCATGCCTAACAGTGACCTTTGGAGTCTCCAAAAGGATGATGAGGCCTCACAATGATGATTCCACATGGACTATGATAATGCCACTAATCTGACAAACAACACCTAAAGATCGGCTTTGGACTACAAACTGCTAAGAACCATTTCAAGGTGGCTGGTTGAGATGATCCAGCCTCACAGACTGCTTTATCCAGACTTGAACAAGCCCTGCACTTTTCTGTTACACAGAGACTGGATAACAAATAATACAGCTAGCTCTTCTAGGACTGGACAGTTATCCCAGTTTTTTTTTCAGGGTCCTATAAAGATGCTGTTGCCCCCAGACAGCAGGAGGTAATTTTAAGAACACAATGTCCATATTCCCAAGAGGTAGGGTGGGTGGATTTTGATCATTCAGTGGGTTATGGATATTTGTCATCATTTGGGGGATTGGTTACAAGTTGTTATTGGTAGTGGTCAGGAAAAAAGTTGAACAAAGGAGATTAGATTCAGAGATCTTGTTCTAAAAAGGGGGGGATATATAAATAGGATAAAAGGGTAGATTATTGAATCTACTTTTAATCCAAAAAAGAGCTACTAGTATTAAATATTTTACATTGGAATGGATTTTTCTATATTGATACTAATTTAAGGTTATTTTTGTTAGAACATATTGTACATATGTTTCTACTCTTGTTCAAGGTATTGTACCTATACAGTTCTTCTAACAGTGTAATGTAAAGTTCTAGTCATTGAAAGTTATTATTAGAAACTATTTAGGATAATAAAGAAATGCAGGTTAGGAGTTAGTCACCTATTACAATCAAACTTGTCATGTTAGGTATGTTTTCAAGGTTAAACAGAAATATGTTTTAGATAGACAGATGGTCTTCAAACACTTCAAAGATCTACAGAATATGGTATTTAAGATATTTTAATAACAGGATTTTTTAAAATGACAATAATGCACGTCTGCTCCTGGCAGCACCAGTCTACTTCAGAGAAGATGATGGGCATCAAAGAAACACCATATGGAGTTTACTTTCTTTGTGGCAAAAGTTAGCCACTGGGCAAGCAAGTACCCTTGTCTTGACTACTGACAGTATACTGTCCAAATTGGATAGAAAAGAAAGTAACTGCTGGACTTTGCAAAGACAAGGGAGTACAGTCCATCACAAATCCTACTTTACTGAAAAGTCTGTCAGATATTCTAGGCTTGCAGGCTGAATCAATGCCCCAACATTGTAGAGGAACCTTGGGTAACTGTCCAGGAAGCCAGCTGTTTTGTCATTTTTAATTTTGGAAGTTGTTTGTGCTGCACTTCCTGTTTACTCATGTAATATTATATCCTTCTCAGGTCTCTGATGGAGTTGAAGACTAGATAGTTACATTTTTTCCTTGTTAAGAGACTCAGAAAAAAAAAACTCACAAAAGAGATGTAAAGTGTATAAGGTTGAAAGACATAAAAAGATAGTTTGGGTTTGGTAATGCAAGTTTCGATAGAAAGTGAATTAGATACAGCACTTTGGGCTCACCAAGGTAGCATAGATAATGCAGTATTTTCTCTGAATTTCTCAAATGCTAATGGACTAGACATTGTTAATGTAATTATTGCCTGTATATATTTGTATATAATTATTGTACTTATTGTATATAGTTTTTCTATAACATGAATCTTGAAAGTTTTAATTAAAAAAAACCCAGAGCCAAATATTGGGGTGAAAGCTGAAATATCAGAGAAGCAGAATAAGCCAGCCACAAGCTCTTACTTCTATGAAATCCTCAGCCTCAAGAGCATGAATTTCTGTTTCCTCACACTTTGTATACCTTTCTGTGTATTGCCATATTACTTCCTGAGATAAAAGGTGTGTGTCCTTCCCAAGCAATGACATGAGATCTCAAGTTCTGGGATTAAAAGTGTGTGCCACCATGCCTGGCTCTGTTTCCAGTGTGGCCTTGAACTCGCAGAGATCCAGATAGATCACTGCCTCCCAAGTGATAGGATTAAGGGTGTGTGCCACCACTTTCTGACCTCTATGTCTAATTTGGTGGCCGATTTTTTCCTCTGATCCCCAGATAAGTTCATTAGGATACACAATATATCCTCACATTTCCCCTTTTTTGTCTAAAATAATAAAAGGTTATAACTAATATAAGAAAAACTATATACAATAAGTATATATAATATATACAGTCAAGAATTATATTAACAATGTTCAATCTGTTTGCATTTGACAAATTCAGAGAAAATACTCCATTATTTTCCTATTTTGGTGAGTCCAAAATGTACCTAATTCACTTTCTATCCTAACTTGTATTACCAATCAAAAACTATCTTTTGATGTCTTTCAAACTTACACATTACACCCCTTTAGGGAGTTTCTTTTCTGAATTTGTTAACAAAAAAAAACTATAACATAACTATCTAATTTTCAACCCCCTCAGAGACCCAAGAAGGAAATAATATTACCTAAGTAAACAGGAAGTGCAAACAAATGACTTCCAAAAAATTGTGAAAAATGACAGAAACAGCTGGCTGCCTGGATAGTCATTGAGGGTTTCTCTGCAACATTGGGGCATTCATCTTTGGTCTACAGGCCTAGCAGATATGACAGACTCATCTATAAAGCAGGATTCTCTAAAGGACCTTTCTACCTTGTCTTGGCAAGGTTTAGCAGTCCTTTCTTTTGTGTCCTGCTTGTGCATTTTGGACAGCATACTATCAGCAATTGAGGTATGGGCACTTTGTGGTCCAGTGGTTAACTTTTGCCACAAAGAAAGTAAATGGAGTTTCTTTAATGCTCATCATCTTCTCTGAAGTAGATTGGTGCTGCCATGAGCAGACATGTCTCATAGTCATAAAAAAAGAGAAAATCTATGTTATTAAAACATCTTAAATGCCATTCTAAAGATCTGTAAAGTGTTTGAAGATGACTTGACTATCTAAAATATATTTCTGTTTAACCTTGAAAACGTACGTAATATGACTACAAGATTAATTGTAATGGCTATTAACTTATGCTGTAGGATGGTCTGTATGTCAAATTACTCTGATTGGTCAGTAAATAAAGCACTGATTGGCCAGTGGCTAGGCAGGAAGTATAGGTGGGACTAACAGAGAGGAGAAAAGAACAGGAAGGAGGAAGGAGACACAGCCAGCCACCGCCAGGACAAGCAGCATGTAAAGATGCCGGTAAGCCACAAGCCACGTGGCAAGGTAAAGATTTATAGAAATGGATTAATTTAACATATAAGGACAGTTAGCAAGAAGCCTGCCATGGCTATACAGTTTGTAAGCAATATAAGTCTCTGTGTTTACTGGGTTGGGGCTGAGCAGCTGTGGAACTGGCAGGTGAGAGAGATTAGTCCTGACTGTGGACCAGGCAGGAAAACTCTTGCTACAAACTTGCATTTCTTTTTTTAAAAAATTATTATTATTATTTTTATTAAGAAATTTTCTATTCACTTTACATACCAACCACAGATTCCCCCCTCTTCCCTCTTCCTACCCTACAGCCTTCCCCCATAAAAGTGTCCCCCATCCCCACATTTCCCAAGTCAAGGTCTCCCATGGGAAATATTTTAATCTTATATCCTTTTACATGGATAAACATATTAGTTTCTCCTCTGGGTTTATGATCTATCTAAATGGTTATAGGCCATTTGTTTTCATCTAAGAAGTGCTCCATCATGAATAGAGAAGTCAACTGCAGGCATCAAAGAAGTTCTGAGTAGATGTGTATTATCTGACACAGACACAGCCATATCAAGGGTCCAGTGCTTTAGACTCATGAGAAATTTGCAAAGGTCAATCCCCCAGGCCCAGGAGAGATGTCAAAGCCTTCTTCTGGTCCAAGCATGAATGTTTTTTTTTTTAATTTTTTAAAAAATTTTATAATTTAATTTTACATATCAGCCACAGATTCCCCGTCCTCCCTCCTCCCTACCCCCCCCCCGCCCTACCCCCGACCCACCCCCCATTCCCATCTCCTCCAGGGCAAGGACTCCCCTGGGGATTCAGCCCAGCCTGGTAGATTCAGTCCAGGCAGGTCCAGTCCCCTCCTCCCTTCACCCAGGCTGAGCAAAGTGTCCCTGCATCAACCCCAGGCTCCAAACAGCTAGCTCATGCACTAAGGACAGGTCCTGGTCCCACTGCCTGGGGGCCTCCCAAACAGTTCAAGCTAATCAACTGTCTCACTTATCCAGAGGACCTGATCTAGTTGGGGGCTCCTCAGCTATTGGTTCATAGTTCATGTGTTTCCACTAGTTTGGCTTATATCCTAATTAGTTTGTAATAACTTTCAAGGACTAGCAATTTGCATTACATTGTAGATGTAATTCTGAATGGTCTTATTAAATAAGAAACACATAGCCAAATACAGAGTTAAAAGCCCAGAGATCGAGCAGCAGCCAAGAGCTAAGACTGCCTTCTTACTCCTTTGTGTCGCTGTTGTCCTTCCCCTCAGAAAGAGACCTACTTCCTGTGTGTCTGCATTTTTATTGACTTTCTGTTCTGTCTTCTCATTAGTTGTAAATCCAACCACATGACCTCCTTGTCACTGCCTGTCTATATAGACCTCCAGGTCTCTATGGTTGGTATTGAGATTAAAGGCGTGTGTCTCCAGGCTAGCTATGTCCTTGAACACACAGACTCTGCCTGCCATGTGATTGGATTAAGGGCATGTGCTACCACTGCCAGACTTCTGCTAATGGCTTGCTATTAGCTCTGACCCCCAGGCATACATACAAATAAATTCATATTTCAGCACAAATAAAATATCACCATATTTCCCCTTTCTATTCTAATAAAAAGAAAAAAGTTATAACTAATGTAAGAAAAACTATATACAATAAGTACAACAACTATATACAATATATACAAGCAATAAATACCTAAACAATGTCTAGTCCATTCACATTTGACAAACTCAGAGAAAATAATTCCATTATCTATCCTATTTTGGTAAGTCAAAAATGTACCTGATTCACTTTCTATCCTAACTTATATTACTAACAAAACTATCTTATAATGTCTTTCAAATTTATACACTTACACCTCTTTAGTGAGTTTCTTTTCTAAAATTCTTAATAAGGAAAACTTTAACTATCTAATCTTTAATTAACTATAACTATCTAATCTTCTACTCCCTCAGAGACCCAAGAAGAAAATAATATTACCTAAAAAATTTAAAATAAAAACAGGAAGTGCACACAAGCAGCTTCCAAAAAAAAATGTGAGTTGACAGAAACAGCCAGCTACCTGAACAGTCACTCAAGGTTTCTCTGCAGCATTGGGGTATCATCTTCAGTCTATAGACTTAGTGTATCTGACGTATTATTTGTTTCATCATTTTTGTGTTATCATTTTAAAAAAGTTGTTTAATATGAGTGTCAAGATAATCGTTTTAGAAAAACTTGTTAAAACAAATCATAGAGAAATTCAGACCTAGACAGAAGAATTTAAAGGTGAACCAATCTCAGCATTGCATTATATAGTTATAGAAAAACAGCCTAAGTCTTTCAAACAGCCAACCTTAATCTATTCAGTAACTTTATAGGAACTGCTAAATGCTTAAGGCTGTATATGAGCTGATTGGACTCCTATGCACATGTTAGATTTGAGGAGATTCAAGGATGCTATAGTCTCATATGGCATGCATTGTCTGTTTGTAAAGCAGATGTTAAACTTGTGGTCAACTTGTAATATAATTATCCCTCAAGACTGGAATGATTTGATTACAGCTACCTAAAAGCTGGTCCACAGTTACAATGGAGGACCTGGTGGAAAAATGAGGGTAAGACAATTGAACAATGATGTAGGGCTAAAGATATGGAAATTTCTTAAGATCAACATCTTGGAGAAGGCAATTATGCTGATATACAAAGACAATCTTTATATGATGACCACACACTAATTTTATGCTGAATGGTAGACCTGAATACTTGGGACAGAATTGAAGAAGTAGGAAAAAAATTGAGTCATTTACAAAAGTTATACAGGGCCCCAAAGAAATCTTCACTGATTTCTTACAAAGACTGTCTTTAGCAGTAAATAGAATGATACCAATATCAGCTAGACAGATAATAATTAAATCTCTGTCTTTTGAAAGTGCTAATGCACAATGCAAAAGAATAATTAGTCTGTTAAAGGCAAGATCAGCACCCTTAGAGGAATGGATCCAAGATACAATTAATATTGAATCTCATGATCATGATGATACTTAGATAGGAGAGGTAATTTCCAGAGGTTTGAAGAAAAATAATAATGTCAGATGTTTCAAATGTGGTAAACAAGGTCATCTAAAAAGGAACTATAAACAGGACATTCCTAGAAATAATGTTTTCTCAAGGAATAATCCCAACAGAATGCCCCTCCCTTCTGGGTTATGCAGAAGATGTAAAGGCAAACATTGGACTAATGAATGTAGATCAACAAGGGACAAACAAGGTAATCCTTTGCCTTTGCCATTGGGGAATGCCCTGAGGGACCACTCGCAGGCTCCCATGTCAAATTCCATTCAGTCCTTTTCTGTCATTATGGAAGAAAACCCTTCCCAGAGCAATCAAAGGACCTAATGACTACCGCAAGAAACTATACTGCTCTGGGTGATAGAATACCTTTAGAAAGTAAAACAAAAATTTAAGTAGAAACTATAAATCCAAATTGATAAAGATTATATTGGGAACCTCCCCAAAGTTAGGGTTGGGGAAGGATTTTGTTTTTGTCCTTCAGGAGAATGAAGGCTAAGGAATCTGAAGAACACTGGACAAACAAGACATCTGAAGAAAAATGATTAATCATCCAGAAAAAATGTCCCATAAAAAAGATTTGTGCAGTGAACCATGACCATGCCTAACAGTGACTTTGAAGTCACCAAAAAAGATGATGGGGCCCCATAATGATGATTCCATCAGGACAGTGATAATACCACTAAGCTGACAAGCACCACCCAAAGATTGGTTTTTTACTACAAACTGCTCAGTACAATTTCAAGATGGCTAGCTGAGATGATCCAGCCTCACAGACTACTCAAGCAAGAACTTTAAGACAAGCCCTGTACTTTCCCATTGCGCAGAAACTGGACAACAAATGGTACAGCTACCTCTCCCAGGACTTGACAATAACCCAAAATTTTCTTTTCAGGATCCCCTAAAGATGCCTTCACCCCCAATCAGCAGGAAGTAATTTTAAGAACAAAACAGCCACATTCTCAAGAGGTGGGGTGGGGGTTTTTTGGTCATTCAATTGGGTTATGGATAATTGTCATTGTTTAGGATGGATGGTTACAAGTTGTTAATTGATAATGGTCAGGAAAAAAGCTAAACAACGATTAGATGCAGGGTTCTTGTTCAGAAAAAGAAAAGAAAAAGAAAAAAAGAGGATATAGATAAGAGGTAGATTATTGAATCTAGTCTAAAAAACATAGAAATGATAGAATAAAAGGGTAGATCTTTGAATCTACTTTGAAGAGAAAAAAGAGGATATAGATAAGATAAATTGGGCTGGTTAATCATTCAGGCTTCTAGCAGCAGTTCAGCTGAGAGCCATTCAGATATGAAGACACAGAGGCTTCCAGTGTGAGGAAACAGGACCAGCTGAGAAGTTGGCCAGGTGAGATTAGCTGTGGCTCGTTCTGTCTCTCTGATCTTCCAATGTTCACCCCAATACCTGGCTGAGGTTTGATTTTATTAATAAGACTTTTAAGATTCATACTACAATAAATGGTAGATTATTTAATCTATTCTAAAAAAAGAGATAGAAATGATAGAATAAAGGTACATTATTGAATCTACTCTGAAAAGAAAAAAGAGAGAATGTGGATATGATAAGATAAAAAAGTAGATTATTGAATCACTTTTAGAAAGCAACTACTAGTTTTAAATATTTTACATTGGATTGAATTTTTGTATATTGTATACAAAGTATGTATATTAATACAAATTTGAGATTGATTATGTTAGAAAATACTGCACATATATTTCTAATCTTGTTCAAGATATTGTACCTACACAGTTCATTTAACAATGTAATGCAAATTGCTGGTACTTGAAACTTATTATTACAAATTAATTGGGATATAAAGAAATGAAGGTTAGTAGTTAGTCATTACAATCAAACTTGTAGTCACGTTACATATGTTTTCAAGGTCAAACAGAGGTATATTTTAGATAGACAGTTCATCTTCAAACACTTCAGAGATCTGAAGAATATGACATTTACGATGTTTTAATAACATAGATTTTTTTTATGACAATGAGACATGTTTGCTCTTGACATCACCAATCTACTTCAGAGAAGATGATGGGCAGAGAAGAAACTGCTTATGGAGTTTGCTTTCTTTGTGGCAAAAGTTAGCCATGAGGTAACAAAGTGCTCTTGCCTTGAGTGCTGACAGTGTGCTGTCCAAAATGGACAAGCAGGACACAAAGAAAGGATTGCCAAACTTTGCCAAGACAAAGTAGGAAGGTCCTTTAGAAAACCCTGCTTCACAGATGAGTCTGTCAGACATCCTAGGCCTGTAGGCTGAAGATGGGTGCTAGAACATTGCACAGAAACCTTGGGTGACTCTGCAGGCAGTCAGCTACTTCTGTCATTTCTCACATTTTTTGGAAGTCACTTGCTTACACTTCCTACTTCCTCAGTTTAATATTATTTCCTTCTCAGGTATCTGAGGAAGTTGAAGATTAGATAGTTCTAGTTTTCCTTGTTAATAAATTCAGAAAAGAAACTCACTAAGAGGTGTAAAGTATATAAATTTGAAAGACATCAAAAGATACTTTTGGTTGGTAACACAAGTTAGGATAGAAAATGTATTAGGTACATTTTGGACTCACTAAAATGGGATAAATAATGGAGATTTTTGTCTGAATCTGTCAAATGTTAATGGACTAGATTTTGTCAATGTAATTCTTGACTGTATATATTATATATACTTATTGTATATAGTTTTTCTTATATTAGTTATAATCTTTTATTATTTTAGATGAAAAAGAACAAATGTGGTGATAAATTGTGCACCCCAATAAAACTTAGGCACAGAGGCCAGACAGTGATAGTACACACCCTTAATCTTATCACTTGGGATCTCTGTCAGTTCAAGGCCACACTGAGAACAGAGTCAGGCATGGTGGCACACACCTTTAATCTCAACACTTGAGGTCTCATGCCTTTTCTTGGGAAGCATACACGTCTTTACTCCTAGGAAGTAAGATGACAGGGCAGCGAAAGCTATATAAAACATGAGGAAACAGGAACTCACACATTTTAGACTGAGGGTTTCCTGGAGGTAAGCTAGTGGTAGCAGCTGTTTAACTGAGACCCTAGTGGTGAGGACTCAGAGGCTTTCAGTCTGAGGATTCATGGAAACAGGATCAGCTGAGGAGTTGGCAAGGTGAGGTTAGCTGTGTCTTGCTCTGCTTCTTTGATCTTTCAGCTTTCATCTTAATATCTGGCTCTGTTCTTTTTTTTATTAATAAGACCATTTATCAGTTCATGATAGATTCATCTCTTCTTTTTCTCTCTCTGCCGGCAAATCCTGCCTAAACTTTTCTGCCCAGATATTGGCCATTCAGCTCTTTATTAAACCAACCACTGCTGTGGGAATGTTCTGTATGGCAAATGTGTTGTTAATAAAATACTGATTGGCCTGTGGCTAGGCAGGAGGTATGGGCGGGACTAGCAGAGAGAATAAAAAGAACAGGTAGGCAGAAGGAGTCACTGACTGACTGCCAGCCGCCACCAGGACAAGCAGCTTGTAAAGATGCCGGTAAGCCACGAGCCATGTGGCAAGGTATAGATTTATAGAAATGGATTGCTATAAGATATAAGGACAGTTAGCAAGAAGCCTGCCACGGCCATACAGTTTGTAAGCAATGTAAGTCTCTGTGTTTACTTGGTTGGGTCTGAGCGGCTGTGGGACTGGCAGGTGAAAGAGATTTATTCTGACCATGGGCCAGGCAGGAAAACTCAAGCTACAAACCACAGTGACACATATTCATGTAAAGGAACATTCTGCAATACCCCTCATTTCCAGAAAAGCCTCAGGGATTCATTTCCCTTATCAAGATGATTTTAACTCATCAACTCACCTGGGGTGACTGCCAACAGCTCCTTAAAACTCTCTTCACTTATGAAGACACACAGAGAGAGTCATTTGAGAATTCTGGAGATTGGTTCAGATGATGATGGGCAGCCCACACCCAACTTAGTAACATAGGTGTTATCTGTCCTCCCTTTCATCTCAGTTGGGATCAGAACACAGCAGAAGGTAAGGAGTCCCTGAAGGTCTATCATCAGGTTCTACTGGGAGGTCTGTAGGGTGCAGCTAAGCACCCTACAAAGTTGTCTAAGGTCTGTCTGGTTGTTCAGGAAACTTATGAGTCACCTTATGTTTTTCTTGAATAATGAAAGAAATCTACAGGGTCTATTTAGCGAGCAAAGGAATTTATTTGGGAGTTAACTGGTGATTTATCATAGGGTCTGGAAAAGCTGATCTGTGTCCCATGTTGATTTGCTTGGTCCGAGATCTCAGCATCCAATACCATGAGGAGGCAAAGAGAGAGCCACATACATGCATCCTGGGTCTTAAGGGTCCTGAGCAGCCATGCCCCAGGGGCATGTACTTCAAGGTCATAGGCAGGTGTAACAGTTACCTGTTACCTCACTGGGGGCAGCGCTTCAAGGTCATAGCTAGAACAGCTACCTACTACACTTGAATGACTTACGTAGGCCTATTGGACATACACCCCAATTGACCCAGGGGCCAAAGAGAATAGGACAGCCATTAATATAGCCTTTGTCTCTCAACCTGCCCCAGATATTAGCTGGAGACCTCAGAGGCTAGAAGGATTTGGGGGCAAAATGCTCTCCAAATTAATGAAAATAGCAGCAAAGGTTTATAATAATAGAGATTCAGAGGGTGATAAACAAATGAAAAAGATGGCCAAAGTCTTGACCATCATGCAACAAGAGTTAAATACCACTAGGCAGAAAATTTAAAGATGAACACACAGCACTAGGGGATTACAAAAACCAGAAAGACCTCCCACTTGTTGCCTCTGGAGATCAATGTGCCTGTTGTATAGAAATGGGGCACTGGAAGAATGAATTCCCCCATCAAATAGGGACTAACAAAACTAGGATCCTGGAGTTGAACGAGGACTGAGGGAGTCAGGGCTTGGATACTCCACTCCATGAGCCCATGATAACTTTAAAAGTGGAAGAGAAACCAATTGACTTTCTAGTGGATATGGGATCCCATTATTTAGTCCCCAAGAAAACAATGCCACCAAACACACCATGGTGCCCAGGAACAGCTGGCTCAGAACAATACTGCTGGAAAATGGAATGCCATGTGGACCTCAGAAAAGGTAGTGTAACACATCCTTTCCTGGTTATTCCTGAATGTCCCTATCCTCTTCTGGGTAGAGACTTGATTCATAAGCTCAAAGTCCAAATTACCTTTGAGGAAGGAGACATCATTGTGAAATTCAGAGATGAAGGGGGAACTAAGGTATTGGTCACCTTTCCTCTGGCTTGGAAATGTATATTATCTGTTCCACCAATACCTGACCATCCCCCAAGTAGCTCCAACTTACTTACTTATTTACAAGAAAAAATTCCCTGGTTCTGAGCCAGAAGCCACCCCCCTCGGATTATCCAAACACCAAGCTGCAGTCATGATTCAACTTAAGGTGTTAGCAGAGCCCATCTGAGTGCACCAATTCCTCATGAGTCCAGAAGCTCAGGAAAGAATTAAAAATCACATAAACAGGCTGAGGGATGCAAGAATCTGACATGCTGTGGGTCTCACTGGAATACTTTGCTGCTCCCTGTGTGGAAGCCTGGAACTAATGACTACAGACCAGTCCAGGACTTAAGGGAAGTCAACAAGAGGGTGGAGGATATACAACCTACCTACCATTCCCAACCCATATACCCTGCTGAATATGCTCTCTCTAGAATATATTATATATGTTTGTGTATATATATGTGTATGTATATGTATATATGTATATGTGTATGTATATGTAGTATTGGACTTAAAGGATGCCTTTTTCAGTATACCTCTGGTCCCCAAGAGTCAACCTCTGTTTGTCTTTCAATTTACTTAGACAATGGTGTTGCTTGAGTTTTCCTGCCTGGCCCACAGTCAGGATAAATCTCTTTCACCTGCCAGTCCCACAGACGCTCAGACCCAACCAAGTAAACACAGAGACTTATATTGCTTACAAACTGTATGGCCGTGGCAGGCTTCTTGCTAACTGTCCTTATATCTTAAATTAATCCATTTCTATAAATCTATACCTTGCCACATGGCTTGTGGCTTACCGGCATCTTTACATGCTGCTTGTCCTGGCGGCGGCTGGCAGGCAGTGACTCCCTCTGCCTTCCTGTTCTTTTAATTCTCTCTGTTAGTCCCGCCTATACTTCCTGCCTAGCCACTGGCCAATCAGTGTTTTATTAGCAACACATTTGCCATACAGAACATCCCACAGCACAATGGCTTCAATGGATGACTGATCTGGACTCAACTGCTTCAAGAATTCAAGAACTCTCCCACCATCTTCAACAAGGCCCTCCATACAGACCTGCCTAAAGTTTTCTCAGGTGATGCTTCTCCAATATGTGGATGGCTTCCTTATTGCAGCTGCTGATGAGAATACCTGAGGACTGGCCACTGAGGTTCTCCTAGAAACCTTCTAAAGGCAGGAATACCCACTGTCAGCTAAATGGGCCACCTCTATACATGGAAAGCTATGTACCTGGGATTCAGTCTTCAGAAAGGTAGGAGATCCTTGTCCATGTCACAAAAACAGACTATCTTAGAGGTTCCTGACCCATCAGCTAAGAGACAGATCCAAGAATTCTTAGGGTCAGCAGGATACAGAAGACTCTGGATTCCAAGTTTTGCTGAAATGGCTAAACCATTATATTGAAGCCACCAAAGGGTCTGAGGAGACCCTCAAATGGACAGATGTTGCAGAAACAGCTTTCAGGCAAATTAAATAGGCCTTTCTTTCAGCTCCAACATTGGCACTCCCAGACATTAACAAGCTTTCCTCTTGTATGTTGACAAAAGAAAAGGGATTGCCAAGGGAGTGTAAACACATGAACTGGGCCCATGAGAATGTCCTTGGTGGCTTCCCTACCAAAAAGCTAGACCCAGTAGCTCTAGAGTGGCCTGCTTGTTTGAGAATTGTTGTTGTAACTGCACTACGGACAAAAGACTCAGATAAATTAACTTTGGGACAGAATTTAATCAACACCATACCCATATCATAGAGAATTTACTCAAGTTCCTACCTGATTAGTGGATAACAAATGCTTAGTTGACCCAATATCAGTCTCTTCTTAAATCAACCAAAGGTCATCTTTGCCCACTCCACTGCCCTCAACCCAGCAATCCTGCTTCCAGACCCCATGGGGGAACCCCTCTACAACTGTTTAGAGATCACATCCATTTCTAAGGAACCATGGATATCAACATAGACACTGGCTATGGTAGGGCCAAGTTAAAATGTTTAATAAATAAAGCTTTCTGATAGACACATGCCAGATCCTATCAGCAGCCCTAAGGTCTCCTCCAAAAAAGATGATGGGGCACAGATGACTCCACCTGGATTGTTGTAATTGTTGAACTGCCCCATGTCTCACCCACTACCAACATTTTGCACAAACTGTGGACAAGTAGGGCACTGGAGAATTGACTGGCCTTCTTTGGCTTGCCAGTCTCTCAAGTTCATCATATACAGGAAAGTCTCTCATATCTTCTCAGTCTTGCAATAGAAGGCTGATGCTGTTTTGCATGGCAGCCAAAAAGTCAACGCTGTCCTACATGACAGTTGAAGACTGATGCCACTCTGGGAACTCTGCCCCCAACTAAACTATTTAAACCATTGAGAACACTATAAAGGAGTCTATGGTAACCAACCAAGAAGCAGGTAAGTCTCTATCATTTTAATTGATACAGAGGTTTTTTGATTTTATCCTTTTTGAATTTATCCTTCTCAGATCTCTAATGATATTTGACAGCAAACTGGTAACTAACAGTTTAACAGTAGCAAGTATACAGCTCTCTCCCCAAGGCTAAAGCTGTTGGCTATTCACACCAACTTGGGCAGTGGGGGCTGCACAGAGAGGGGTCACACAGACACTCTCCTTGTAGGTCCCTCCAGAGACCTTCAGCTGCCAGACTCCACTGGTGGCAAAGCCTGACTCTTCCAGTTGCACAAGTGGACAGGGCTCCCCTGTCCCTGAGTAACTCCAATGACCAGACCCCACCCCACAGCCATAATGGCTATTTATAGGCCCTTCGGGTGGGATAGTGGCCAGGCCCCACCTTACAGAAAAAAAAAATCCCATCAATCCCTGAGCTTGCATCAAGATCAGGTCACCTAATCCCTCTAATTCCAGGGTACGCTGGAAAACTCTGCCCCCTAAGAAACCTTATATAAACCCTGTCTTCTGCTCAGTTCTCTGCTGCTTCTCAACCAAGCAGAGACAACCACCCTCCTGGGTTTTCCCACCCAATAAATCTCTTTGTATGTTGTGTGTATGATTCTGTGGTATTCCTTGGCTCCCTACTGCCAGGATACCTTTTCTATCTGAGTTGTAATACTTACATTGGTGTTGTGATTCAAATAGGATATTCTGGTACCTGAGCTCCATCTTGGGGTCTGAGTCACACTGGGACCTTATCCCTCATCTCCAGTCCATCTGCAACAGACTCACCTTCTGTCTCATCAATTGCTCAGCACACCAGTGGCAGTTAGGAGAATTTTCCCTTTAGTCAGTGAGGTAGTTTGAATGTAATTTTGCCCCATAATCTCACAGGGAGTGGCAATATTAGGAGGTATGACTTTGTTAGAGTGCTTATGGCCTTGTTGGAGAAAGTGTGTCACAGTGGGGGCAGGATTGAGGTTTTCTATGCTCAGGATATTGGCCAGTGCCTCAGACAACTTCCTGTAGCCTTCAAGATATAACACTCTCAGCTCCAGCACCATGTCCACCTGTACACTGTCATATGGTGATTTTTATTTGTGCTGAAATGTGATTTTATTTGTATGTTAATAAAATTGCCTGGAGATCAGAGCTAAGAGCAAGCCATTTAGCAGAACTTTGGAGGTGGTGGCACACGCCCTTAATCTGATCACATAGGAGGCAGAATGTCTGTGTGTTCAAGGACACAGCCAAGCAGCGACCCAAACCTTTAATCTAACTCAGTACAAACCATAGAGACCTGGAGGTCTGTATAGACAGGCAGTGATGAGGAAGTCATGTGGTTGGGTTTAGAACCAATGAGAAGGCAGAACAGAAAGGCAATAAAAAGACAAGACACAGGAAGAAGGTCTCTCTCTCAGTGGAAGGACAGCAGCAAGTGGTAAGATAAGGTGGTCTTAGCTCTTGACTACTGCTCGACCTCTGGGCTTTTAACTCTTTATTTGGCTCTGTGTTTCTTATTTAATAATATCATTTAGAATTACATCTACACTGTCATTTCCCTCCCATGATGATAATGGACTGAACCTCTGAAACTGTAAGTGAACCACCTTCAATTAAATTTTTTATAAGAGTTGCTGTGATCATGGTATCTTTTCACAGTAATAAAAACCTTAACTAATACAGAAGTTGGTACCAGAGACAGAGTTATTGCTGTGATAAGTCTGACCATGTGTTTGGAGGAATTTAGACTTTGGTACTTTGGGTTATGAAAGCACTGGAATGCTTTAAGTACTGCTTAATGGGGCATACTAGTAAGAACAAGGAAGACAGTGGTGCTAAGAGTTATTTGAACTGGGGGGGCCTGGCTTGAGAGGTTTCAGAGGAGAAGAATTTTAGTATGTTGCATAGAGATCACTCTTTTGATAATTTGGTGAAGAAATGGCTGCCTTTTGCCCTTGTCCAAAGATTCTGCCTGAGGTTAAAGTGAAGAATTTTGGATTAATTATATTGGCAGAGGAAATCTCAAGACATCCTAGTATAGACTCCATTTTGTGATTATTAGTGTTAACTCTAATGAATATTAATAATGAAAAGGAGCAACCTGAGCAGGGTAAATTACAAATGTAAACTCTAAGGAGAAAAGGAATACCATAAAGCAGTATGGAACTAAGTCGTATGTTCAAGGAGATTAACAGATTAAGAAATGGAATAAAAGGCAGGGCAAGATCCCACCCAGCTATGTTTCCAACTTGTGGAAAGGAATTAAAAAAAAACCTTAAAGCCAGGTACAGTGGTGCATGCCTTTAATCCCAGCACCTGAAAGGTGGAGGCTGACATATCTCTGATTTTGAGGCCAGCCTGGTCTATAGAGCAAGCTTCAGGACAGCCAGACTTAGGAGATGAAGGACAGAAAGCTGGTGAAGATGTAATTGAATGAGGGGGCCATGTTCTAGTACCAGCAAGTAGCAGAACTTGGCAGCTTTAGCTATGTGTTTCTGGCTATAGAGGTAAGGATAGAAGAATTGGGTTATGGAATTTGTCTTCCTGCCTAAAGAAAGCCACTGAGGCCAGGCATGTGTCAGGGGTGTCCCTGAATGGAGGCCTAGTAGAGAGGCTACTGTGTGAAGCTGTAAAGTTGAAGCCTGGATTACCTTGGATACCTCAAAATGTTAGAGATGCCAGAGTTGTAGGATACCTGCTGAGGAGAGGTACTAACATGGAGTGGAACCAGCCCAAGAGAAAGAAGTATGTTGCAGTAAAATTTGAACAGAGTTGGAGATCTGAAGAGTGATCTGATATCAGTCATGAAGATGTAGAGTTTGGAGTTTGCCCATCTGGTTTTTGGTCTGGCTTTGGCCCAGTATTTCCTCACTATTCTCCCTCTCCTACTTTTCAGAATAGTAATGCATATCCTGTGCCATTATATGATGGAAGTATGTGATCTGATTTTTTATTTTTATTTTACAGGAGATTGCGATTAAGAGATTACATGTTTCAGAAGAGACTTTGAACTTTGTAACAAGTTTGGGACTGTTATTGACTATGGGGACTTCTGAAGTTGGACAATGCATTTTTCATTATGATATTGTTACAAGTTTATGGGGGCCAGGGAGTGAAATGTGGTAGTTTGAATGTAATTGGCCCCCATAATCTTTAAGGAGTGGCACTATTAGATGGGTATGGCTTTGTTGGAGGAAGTGTGTCATTGTGGGGGTTGGGCTTTGAGGATTCCTATGCTCAGGATAATGGCCAGTGTCTCAGTCAACTTCCTGTAGCCTGCAAAATGTAGCACTCTCAGCTTTAGCACCACATCTGCCTGCATGCCACCATGCTCTACACCATGATAATAATGGACTGAATCTCTGAAACTGTAAGCTAGCCACCCCAATTAAATATTTTCTTTATAAGAGTTGCCACAGTCATGGTGTCTCTTCACAGAAATAAAAACTAAGATACTTATTATAAACATTTCCCTGAGTCTGAGGAAGTGACTATTGAGCATCTGGCACTGCTCTGATGCTGTTGAATGTGCTCTGATGTTGTTGCATGTGGAGGTACCCCCAACCAAGGTCCTTATGGCTATGGTAGCCCTCTTCCCCTGACATTATACCCTTATCCATGAGCCACAATCTTACAGTTTGCTTAGGTCCAACTGGGGTTTTGTGGCCTTTTCCTGTACTCTTTTCCCACCTTCCCTTTATTGCTATCTGCAATCCCACAGTTCCTCTAGGCTTCCATGGCTTTTGCAATTTCATTTCCTGACCCTTTGCTGTGGATGTGACATCCCTCATAGAGCTCAATCTTTGTCCTTACCTCCTGGCCTCTACAAAAGCTCTGGTACCAGGTGCCAAGTCTCTCCTCTAGCTTAGGCACACTAATCCCTTGACCCCCACTGAGTGCAGCACTGACCCGCTGAATGGTTTGGATCTTGTTTGGTCCCCCCCTAGGGACACCTGTGGCCACAGACTTCAATGACATTTTTCCTGCCCCTCTCTCATCTGTGGGAATGGTATCTTCCACACCCTCTCATTTCCCCTTGGGATGCCTTTTAGAAAACCTTCAGCCTTTCCACCTGGCACCTGACCCAAAGGGCCCTAAACTTGTTCATCTTTGCAATCAAATTTTTCCTCAATACCCCTTTGTTGTGGGATATTTTGATCACATTCTGACGCTCCCAAGACTGCCATAAAGTTTGATTTGAGTCAGAGGATGGAGCTAGCTACTAGATGATCAAAATTAGCCATAGAGGTTTTGGAGGACTGAAGACAGATAGAGAGACAGAGAAAGCAGTAGGGTGGGGCTTAGAGAGAGTCTCTGGCATTTTGGATCAAGGAATGAGATATATATATAGAGAGAGTAGGTCACTGGTGGCTTCTCTGCTGCTTCTCTGATCATTCAGATTCTTATCCCAATATCTGACTCCCAAGTTATTGATAAAGTATAATTAGATAAATGCTTTATCTGGTGTCCAACTTGGGGCAGGAGATCATGAGCTAGCTGCTGGTTGGTGACTTTGCAGTAACCAGAGCTACTGCCATGGCTGGCTTTTTCTCTCCCCCACCCAGGCACTCTGCATCCTCTCTACAACAGCCTCCAGTTGCCACCTGTCCCAGAGTTCTTTGCATGTTTCATGCTGTATAGCAGCAGCCAGCATCACACTTCACTGTCATCATCAGCAGATCACAAGATACCTGGGAATTCTTAAGGTGGGGGACTTAGTTTTAAAGATGTTCCCCCCAACATTAAGAATGGGGAACAATATTACAATGCAGGGATTTGCTTTCTGTATGATTCCACAATGGATAGTTTGAAAACTGAAAAATTAAATGAAGGAATAATCAGTTTAGATGTGATTGACATAATGTTGATTATAATCATTATCAGTTTGGTAATTCATATTTTATCCTTTAAAAAGTTATTTGATATCAATGCCAAATGCAAAAAAAATGGCTGATAAGACACAATCCTTAGAAAGATTTTCTAATTAAACTAACAGAGATATTAACACACAGACGGAGGAGTTTACAGCAGAACCTACTGCACCACTGCATTATGAAACTGAAGAGGAATGCCCTAAGATTATTAGAAAACCAACCTTAATTTATCTAGTTATCATTCAAGAACAACGACAAGATGATATGTACCCCAAAGGCTATTCAGAAGTTAACTGGGATCCTATAGAAATGTTAGGTTTGAAGAGGTTTAAGGAAGCAATATTTTCATATAGTATGCATTCACCTTTTGTAAATTAGATGTTAAATTCATGGGCTACTCAGAAGAGAATCATTCCACAAGATTGGAAATATTTAGTTACAGCAGTATTGGAAGCTAGTCCTCAGTTACAATGGAAAAAATCATGGAGAAAGGAAGTTAGGGTCATAGAACAATTGAGTAGGGCTAGAGGTATGGAAATTTTCCAACAACACCCTCTCAGTGAGGGCCAGTTTGCTGATTTGCAAAGACAGATTATATTGGATGATCACGCCTTGGCTCTATGCCATATAACAGCTTTGAATGCTTGGAACAGGGTTGGAGAATCAGGAAAGAGGACTGGGTCATTTACTAAATTTATACAATGCCCAAAAGAAGCCTTCACTGGTTTTTTTCTTACAAAGATTAGCTTCATCTGTAAATAGAATGATATCAGATCCATATATTAATTAGACAAATATTAATTGAATATTTGGCTTTTGAAAATGATAATTCAGAATTCAAAAGCGTAATTAGGCCTTTAAAGGAAAGATTAGAACCAATAGATGAATGGGTTAGAAATACAGGTGATATAGGAACTCACATTTATGATGATACTTGGATAGAAGAAGCGATTTCTAAAAATGTTAAGAAAAATCAAAATGTTAGATGTTTTAATTGTGGTAAATCAGATCATCTGAAAAGGGATTATAGCAAGACATTCCTAGAAACAATGACTTTTCTAGAACTAATCTGGAATATGCAGAAGGTGTGGTAAGGGCTGGCATTGGACTAATGAATGCATATCAACCTGGGACAGGCGAGGTAACCCTTTGGCATTGGGAAATGCCTTAGAGGCCTCATGCATGTTCCTGTGTCAAATTTGGTTTAATAATTCCCCATAAGCAAGGGGAAATTTCTTCACAGAGCAATTAAAAGACTTAATGTCTGCTGTGAAAAAACCACACTGCTCTGGATGACAGAACAGCTTCATTAGATAAAACAAAAATTTCAGGAGAGACCATAAAACAAGTATTGTTATTGAGTGTTTGGTAAACATAGAGGTAGATGTGACAACAATTTCACCAAAATCATGGCTTTCAAATTGGCCTCTTCAGGAGTTAAATGTTCAGCTTCTAGGGATTGGACTTTATCTCAGTTAAAATAAGTGCAAGATGGGTGGAGTGTATAGGCCCAGAAGGACAGAGAGGAAAATCAAAGCCATATCTGGCTAAGATAACAATGAATTTATCAGGATGCGAGTTATTACAGCAATGGAAACAACAGATTAACATTTCTCCAATCTCAGAAACAAACCATAAACTAACATGTGCTTCTGAGAAAAATGTTAAAACATATTATTAAGGATAGTCACTGACCATTCAGGTTGTGCATAAACAAGGCACAAGAGTTGTCAATCTTTCAAAGGTACCAACAGCCCTACCTTTAAAATGGTTAACTGACAAATGTGTCTGGGTAGAACAATGGTCTATGACATCAGAAAAATTATTGGCATTAGAACAGCTGGTACAGGAACAGCTAAATGCTCAATATATTGAAGAATTAACTAGTTCTTGGAATTCTCCTATATTTGTCATTAAAAAGAAATCTGAAAATGGAGAATGCTAACAGATTTTAGAGCCACAAATAAGGTGATTCAGCCAATGGGCTCTTTATAATCTGGAATTTCCTTGCCTTCTCTATTGCCTAAAGGGTGCTATATTTAGGACTTCTTTTTTTTAAACTATACCTTAACAAGAACAGGATAGAGAAAATTTACTTTCACAGTGCCTACTTATAATAATTCCTAGCCTGTTAAAAGATACCAGTAGAAAGTTCCTCCACAAGGGATGTTAAACATATTTACCTTGTGTCAATATTTTATATAACAATCATTGGAAACAACTTATAAACAATTTCCTCATTCTATAATTTACTATTATATAGATGATATCTTACTAACTGATTCAGACTCAGATACCTTAGAAAAAGTGTTTGGAGAAGTACAGAAAAATTTGGTTTGTTGAAAATTACAAATTTTTCCTGAAAAAATACAAAGAGGAGATTCTATTAATTACCTAGGATATAAGATACATTTATAAAAATTTAACCAAGCCGGGCGGTGGTGGCACACGCCTTTAATCCCAGCACTCAGGAGGCAGAGGCAGGCGGATCTCTGTGAGTTCGAGGCCAGCCTGGTCTCCCAAGCGAGTTCCAGGAAAGGCACAAAGCTACACAGAGAAACCCTGTCTCGAAAAAACCAAAAAAAAAAAAAAATTTAACCAAATAAAGTACAAATCAGGAGAGAGCAATTATGCTCTTATGATAATTATGATTAATGATTTTCAAAAATTGCTGGAAGGTATTAACTGGCTATGGCCCAAATTGGATTGACAACTCAATAATTAAGTAATTTATTTCAAACCTTATCCAAGGTTGATTTTACTAACACAGTCTCAGGTTCCACAGTGCAATCAAATATCCCTCAACACCATCTCAGGTTCCTGTTCAGGAGCGTCTCTGTTGTGGTCCCACTGCAGCCCTGGTTCAAATCCTGAGATAGGGAAGAGGTGTCTGTGCAAAGAAATGAAGTAGTATAAGATCACCAGATGAATTTCACACAAATAGCTCCCTGAATAGCTCAATCTGTCTTTATTTATACTTTAAAAACAAAACAAGTATGATTTTTCATACTAACAAACATGTTTTTCCTAGCCTCCAACATTAACCTTCACAAAAAAATGTGTCAAATATGTTTTTCCCCAACTTTCACTTCAAAATATCTTTTAAACCAAACCCAACACTTATCATTTTGCTAGCCTGGCCAAATATTGAGCCTGGTAAATCCTGTCTTTATAAAGGTAAACGGTGATAAATATAGCCACACACTTTCAAGTACAACAATATGGTTTAAAACTTAACAAAGTGTATTTACAGAAATAGGGGTGATGTATCATAAGATGCCTTTATACAGTTAGCTTGCACTTCTTCAACTGCCCACCAATCCTGTCAGTACTTAAATAGAACAGTTCCAGGGTCTGGAGTGACAGCTGGCATTTCCAGATGAGTAATCTGAGAAGCATCAATCCCAAAAGAATTTTAGTGGAAAATATTTGAGAAAAAAATGGGATTTCTAAGAATGATCACAACTTTCCATGTGTGACTAACAAAGCAACACTAAAAATTGCCTAGAGAATCATCAACATTATGAAAGAGAAGAGAATGTAGAGGCCTTGTAGTCCCAGCAGTATTCTGTACTGTTCCAAAGTCCACTGGTCCTTGCCGAGTGAGACTGTCTCTGAAAGTTTTGCCTTATGGAGACTCATTTAACAAGTACTCATATATTGATACAATACTAGGCTACATGGCTCCCAACACTGGGTCACCCTTTACTGTCTTCTTCCCTCACATTTGTCTCACTTTCTAACATACAATGATCTCCAAACACTACTACCTCATGAGTTCTCTTTCTTCAGGTAACATTGGTAGAGAACACTGTACTTACCTTTCAGCCATGCCTACTTCTTAACATTTCAAATCTCCTCCCTGATCTGTCCTGGAGTACTTCCCATCTCACTTTTGCATTGAGACCCTAAAAGAATTATTACCTCATCCTGCACATATACATGAGGGAGTGCTACCTCAGGCCATATACATTTGTTACAAAGATGGTAGCTTTTTCCTACAAGGAGAAGTATTAACAGCTGGATGTGCTATTGTTTTAGACACTATAGTGGTTGAAGCACAGGCCTTTCCAGCCCTAACAACAAACCAACAGGCCAAATTAATAGCTCTTTTTCACAACTTTCAACTAGCAAAGGGACAGTCCCTAAACCTTACAGACTCCAAGTGTGTTTTTCACATTCTCTTATCATATGCAGCTATTTGGAAGGAGCATAGGCTACTAACAACAAAACGAGGGTCCATAACCAATTCAGTTCAAGTTATGGCCCTCCAACAGGATTCTCATCTTCCCATTGGTCATAAAAATTGTCCACTGTTGATCACACCAAGTGAATAATTTCATGATTTCCAAGGGAAATAACCTAGCTGATGAGGTGGCTAGAGCTGTGGCTTACACATTATAGTGCACTCTCATTTTACAACCCACATATTTGTCATCATCCCCAGATACTAGAAAAATTTTATCCTATTTGCACAAGATCTTTCATGCTAATAGCCAGGGTTTGTCTCAATTTATTAAAACTTATTCATAGCCTACCCCTGAGAATTTATCTTTTCTAAATACTATCAATGCTTTTTGTAAAATTTGCCTGACTTCTAATCCCACCTCCAGGCATCAGAGTCAATCTTTCCCCACTCATCAAACCAGAGGATCCCTCCCTGGGTTGCACTAGCAACTTGACTTCACCAACATGCACACAGTTAGATGTTTCAGATACCTTTTGATCCTGGTAGACACATTCTCAGAATGAGTAGAGGCTTTCTCCATTGCTAATAAAAGATCCCAGATAGGTTCTGGAGAGATGACTCAGTGGTTAAGAGCAAATTGGCTGCTCTTTTGGAGGTCCTGAGTTCAATTTGCAGCAACCACATGGTAGCACACAACCATCTATAATGGGATCTAATACCCTGTTCTGTTTGATGCCCTCTTATGTCATGCAGTCATACATGCAAAGAGAACACTCATAAGTATAAATAAATAATTCTTTAAAAAAAGATAACAGTTTCTTATCTCTTTTTCAGGGATAAAAGATAAGATAAGATTTCATAAGTATAAATAAATAAATCTTTAAAAAAAGAAAACAGTTTCTTATCTCTTTTTCAAGCCCTTTATACCATTGTCACTGGTTTCAGAGGTTCAATTTTCCTTCAATCAGATAATGGATTTACCTCTCAAATCTCTCGAACTTTAACCAAAGCCCTTAACATCTCATATGGTTTCCATATCCCATCTATTGCCAGTCTTTAGGCATGGTTGAACAAACCAACAGCTCTCTAAAAACTATTCTTATCAAACTCTCCCAAGAACTTCATACCTATTTTCTAAAACTCCTGAGATTAAGAGCCCTCCAAAAGAAACTCCTTTTCATCTCCCCTTTTGAGGTCATGTATGGATAGCTTATTCGGCCTCTTGGCCTCACATCTCAGCTGTCACCTTTCCCCAATCACATTTTTATCCCCTTGTTACACTATCATTGCACACTACTTTGGAACTTCACCCACTATCATTTGCCTCATCTTTATCTTGACCCCCTTTCTTCTTTGATCAACATTGGGGAGTTGGTCCTCCTCTCTCCTCCTGGTCACAACCCCCTCTTCTTTCTCCTAAAGGGACAGGCCCATGCTACTAAGCTCAAGGTTTCCCTCACTGTATTCCTCTTTTTAATGTCAAGCCCTTTATACCATTGTCTCAAGATAATCCTTCTTTTTACATTTTGACCCCAACAGGATCTTGTTATCTTACATTTCAGAAGATACCAAGTTTGATCAGCCTGTGTAGTTGGAAGTGTTCTTGTGTCCCAGCTGGCTGGTGGTCAGGACAAATCTCTCTCACTCACATCCCCCAAGTAAACACACAGAGGCTTATATTAATTACAACTGCTTGGCCATTAGCTCAGGCTTATTACTGACTAGCTCTTACATTTAAATTAACCCATAATTCTTTTCTATGGTTAGCCATGTGACTTGATACCTTTTTTCAATTCTGCCTTAGTCATCTTGCTTCCTCTGTGTCTGGCTGGTGACTCCTGACTCAGTCTTCCTCTTCCCAGAATTCTCCTCATCTGCTTCTCCCACCTATACTTCCTGCCTAGCTACTGGCCAATCAGCATTTTATTTATCAATCAATCAGAGCAAAACATATTCACAGCATACAGAATGACACTCCACAGCAAGCCTGCCTCCAGTCTCAAAAGAATGAGGCCTAATACATCTGCCACCCAAGTCTGACTCTATTGGATTATGCCTTACATCTTCTCTTTCTGTTTCCTCTTGCTTGCACCCATCCACAGTGGACTATACATATGGAGATTTGCAGTTCAGGAAACCTATACTCAACTCATGTGGTGGGGTCTCATCAGCAGGTTGCCAAAAGGGGATACTTACTCCTAAAACACCTAAATCAATTTCTAAAACCCCTGTTTTCTATGCCTACTTTTTCTATGATCAAACTAGAGATTACTGTCAACATTAGGCGAGACTTATGAAGGCTGCCCATATTGGTCCTGTAAAATACATGATGCATATTCAGGAAGATGTTCCTACCTTTTTATGCAGAATGGGGGATCTTTTATATATCCTAACTAAGGACCCATGGCAACCTAGATGGGAGACAGGGATCATTGGTAAACTTTACTATAGCATTCATTACAGCTGCCCATCAGGAATGATCAAAACACAGAGAATACACACCCTACTCTTTCAACCTCTAGGTATAGACACAGTAGAAGAAGTGGTCTAATATTCTTCAAAAGTCCTTACACCCCTAACATCACTCCTCTTAGAGATATTGATCCCACATCCCTGTCACACCTTTTTTTGTTTCAGACATTAATCTCTGTATATCAGTAATTGGATAATGTTCTGTATGACTGCTTTTGAGAATGTTGGTTGTGTCTCCCTCCTAGTTCAAACTCATGACCACCATTTGTTCTCTGCCCATTGTCTTATTAGATTCTCTCTTCCCACCACTTGTTGATTGCTCTAAGATAAATATCACTACCACCACCACCACCCTTTAACTCTCCTAAGTCTCTCTATGGTATCACAGAATGCTTTAACTCCTTAGGAATATGCTTTGTGAGCACACTGGACTCTGCAGATTGCAGTAATACCTTAACCCCTAGTACTACCACTCAGCCCCTTATGTTCAAACATTCACAATGCCTCGATTATTTGGGGCACTCAAACATACTCCTGCCTACCTGCTGGGTGGTCTGAGACTTGTGCCCTGGTCTTCTTTTTTTCAAAACTAGGGGTGGTGCCTGGTGAAGAATCCTTGATAATTCCCTCTACAGGGTTTATAGCAGCACAGCCTGACAAATGAGTGGTTAAGGCAATACCCTTTCTAGCAGTCCTGGTTATGACCACTGGTGTTGCCAATGGAGCAATGGAACTGACTACTTCCCTAGCTATTTCCCATTGGTTTTCTTCTTAGTTCATTCAGGATCTCCAATGGGTAGCTCAGACCATCCTTACCTTCCAGGGTCTGTTAGACTCACTGACCACTCTAGTACAAAATTGGTGAGGATTAGATTTACTAATAGGAAAGAGTGGTGGTCTTTTTCTCTTCCTCAGGAAGGAATATTGCATCTATGTTAATTAATCAAGTATAGCAAAAGACAAGATCTGGCAACTTCAGACAGATCTCCAAAAATGTAAGATGTTTCATCCATGAGCTCAGTGCCTCTGGCCATTGGATCATTGATAGTCAAATATGGAATTGGATACTACCCTTCCTAATCCCCGTTCTCCTCCTTTTCTTAATTCTACTAGCCACACCCTGCCTCATAAACTTCTTATCTAGGTTTCTTCAAAAACAAAAAAGATTTCTAACCAGATTTCTTTTATCAGTTGCTATTAGAGAATTACTGTCTGCCAGCTGCAGAGCCAGGAGCCTGCAACTCCTGATTATGCTCTGATGGTGAAAATCAAGCTTGCTTCAAGGACTTTGACACTTCCATTCAATAGGAAATAGCCTAGTGATAACATTACCCCTTTTCTGACCCCTTTGTTTACTATTTATTAATAGTAAAAAAAAGGGGGAAATGTTGGCTATTCACAATAACTTGGGTGTCAGGGGTGGCTTTCCCTGCAGTGTACAGAGACTATTCTTGTAAGCCTTGCCCTTGGAGACCTCTGGCTGACATAATCCACCCCAGACTACCTGGCCTCCCAGACTTCCCTAACCACTATAGTGGCCATTCCTCACCTTTCAAGACAAGAGAGTAGCCAGGCCCTGCCCTACAGAAAAAAAAAATCCCTGATCTTTCCCCAAGATCAGGCCAGATAATTCCTTCAATTCCAGCCACCCTAGAAAGCTCTGCCCCCAGGGAAACCCTGTCTTCTGCTCAGTTCTCTACTGCCTCTCACCCAAGCTGAGGCAGCCACCCTTCTGGGTTTTCCCCTCCCAATAAATCTGTGTGAGGTTTGTTGTGCAGTATGACTTTATGGTATTCCTTGACTCCTGACTATCAGGATACCTTTTCCAATCTGAAGTGTAACACATATAGCAACTGCCTGGTCAGTCCATTTCATATGTAGAAATCAGGTCTTGGTTTTTTTAGAGTTACTAGGTAAACTCATAAAAGAGGTTTCAGTGTAACTTTTACTAGTAAAAACAAACAAATAAACTAGCTTTTCAATGATTGCTTTCAGAAATTAACCACCTATGTCTAATGGTAAATGATTGGGTGGAAAAAAAGGTATAAAGTTTATAAAAGTTATGAGGATCTAGAAAAATAATTTAGTGTAGGTAAATGGAAGTTATAAGGATTTAGAAAAGTAATTTGGGGTATATGAATGTAACATATAATGGCAGACAAAAAGTAATTTAAGATGTGTGAAATGCAAGCTATAAGGATCTGAAAGATAATTTAAGATATATAAAATTTAAAAAATACTTCAGATTTCTTTCTCTCTTGTTATGATATTGTTATATTAAGACTTCAAAAGTTCAGAATTTTAAGATATTAATCAACAGATTTCTGATAAGCTATTAATCTACCCCAATAAAGCATTTACTACTTTATCATAGTCACAAGCTCAATAATTTAAATTTCCTTTGATTGCTTTCTAAATATAAACTTAAATGTACTTCTCATTATGCTAAAACATCTATGTCAAATTTATACATCCAGCCCACTAGACAAGAAAAATGTTTATCCTTTTAACCCAAATCCATAGCTTTTGATACAGCTCAAAGGCAGGAGTCTACTCCACCTGTTTACAGACACATGTTAACTGCTTTTTCTTTTTTTCTTTTATAATTTAATTTAATTTTATATATCAGCCATGGATCCCCCTGTCCTCCCCCCTCCCCCCCTCCCCGCCCCCCCCTTCCTCCCAGCCCATGCCCCATTCCCATCTCCTCCAGGGCAAAGACTCCCCTGGGGATTCAGCTCAACCTGGTAGATTCAGTCCAGGCAGGTCCAGTCCCCTCCTCCCAGGCTGAGCCAAGTGTCCCAGCATAGGCCCCAGGTTCCAAATAGCCAGCTCATGCACTAAGGACAGGTCCCGGTCCAACTGCCTGGGTGCCTCCCAAACAGTTCAAGCTAATCAACTGTCTCACTTATCCAGAGGGCCTGATCCAGTTGGGGGCTCCTCAGCTATTGGTTCATAGTTCATGTGTTTCCACTAGTTTGGGTATTTGTCCCTGTGCTTTTTCCAATCTTGGTCTCAATAATTTTTGCTTATAAAATCCCTCTTCTTTCTCACCAAATGGACTCCTGGAACTCCACCTGGGGCCCGGCCGTGGATCCCTGCATCCGCTTCTCTCAGTCATTGGATGAGATTTCTAGCACGACAGTTAGGGTGTTTGGCCATCCTATCACCAGAGTAGGTCAGTTCCGGCTTTCTCTTGACCATTGCCACTAGTCTATTGTGGAGGTATCTTTGTGGATTTCTGGGGACCTCTTTAGTACTTTGCTTCTTCCTATTCTCATGTGGTCTTCATTTATCATGATCTCTTATTCCTTGTTCTCCCTCTCTGCTCTTGATCCAGCTGGGATCTCCCGCTCCCCTAAGCTCTCTTTCCCTCGACCCTTGCCCTTCATTACCCCAACTCACAACCAGGTTGTTCATGTAGATCTCATCCATTTCTCTGTCATTGGGCGATCCCTGTGTCTTTCTTAGGGTCCTGTTTTCTAGGTAGCCTCCCTGGAGTTGTGAGTAGCAGTCTAGTCATCTTTGTTTTACATCTAGTATCCTCCTATGAGTGAGTACATACCATTTTTGTCTTTCTGAGTCTGGGTTACCCCACTCAGGATGATTTTTTCTAGATCCATCCATTTGCCTGCAAACCTCATGATGTCATTGTTTTTCTCTGCTGAGTAGAACTCCATTGTGTATATGTACCACATTTTATTTATCCATTCTTCAGTTGAAGGGCATCTAGGTTGTTTCCAGGTTCTGGCTATTACAAACAATGTGGATATGAACATAGCTGAGCAAGTGTCCTTGTGGTATGATTGAGTATTCCTTGGGTATATGCCCAAGAGTGGTATAGCTGGGTCTTGGGGGAGATTGATTCCCAATTTTCTAAGAAAGCATCAATTGATTTCCAAAGTGGTTGTAAAAGCTTACATTCCTACCAGCAGTGGAGGAGAGTTCCCCTTGCTCCATGTCCTCTCCAGCATAAGCTGTCTTCAGTGTTCTTGATCTTAGCCATTCTGATGGGTGTAAGGTGGTATCTCAGAGTCGTTTTGATTTGCATTTCCCTGATGATTAGGGATATTGAGCAATTCCTTAAATGGCTTTCAGCCATTTGAACTTCCTCTGTTGAGAATTCTCTGTTTAGTTCTATAGCCCATTTCTTAATTGGACTGTTGGGTATTTTGATGTCTAATTTCTTGAGTTCTTTATATATTCTGGATATCAGTCCTTTGTCAGATGTGGGGTTGGTGAAGATCTTTTCCCATTCTGTAGGCTGTTGCTTTGCCTTGTTGACCATATCCTTTGCTCTACAAAAGTTTCTCAGTTTCAAGAGGTCCCATTGATTGATTGCTTTTCTCAGTGTCTGTGCTACTGGTGTTATATTTAGGAAGTGATCTCTTATGCCAATGCATTCAAGACTACTTCCTACTTTCTCTTCTATCAGGTTCAGAGTAGCTGGATTTATGTTGAGGTCTTTGATCCACTTGGACTTAAGTTTTGTGCACGGTGACAGATATGGAACTGTTTGCAGCCTTCTACACTTGACATCCAGTTATGCCAGCACCATTTGTTGAAGATGCTTTCTTTTTTCCATTGTACAGTTTTGGCTTCTTTGTCAAAAATTATATGTTCATAGGTGTGTGGATTAATGTCAGGGTCTGCAATTCAATTCCATTGGTCCACATGTCGGTTCTTATGCCAGTACCAAGCTGTTTTTATTACTGTAGCTCTATAGTAGAGCTTGAGGTCAGGGATTGTGATGCCTTCAGAGGTTGTTTTATTGTACAGGATTCTTTTGGCTATCCTGGGTTTTATGTTTTTTCCATGTGAAGTTGAGTATTATTCTTTCCAGGTCTGTGAAGAATTGTGTTGGTATTTTAATGGGGACTGCATTGAATCTGTAGATTGCTTTTGGTAAGATTGCCATTTTTACTCTGTTAATCCTGCCTATCCATGAGCATGGGAGATCTTTCCATTTTCTGACATCTTCTTCAATTTCTTTTTTCAGGGACTTAAAGTTCTTGTCATATAAGTCCTTCACTTGCTTGGTTAGTGTTACCCCAAGGTATTTTATATCATTTGTGGCTATTGTAAAGGGTGATGTATCTCTGATTTTCTTCTCAGCCTGTTTGTCAATTGTATATAGGAGGGCTACTGATTTTTTTGAGTTGATCTTGTATCCTGCTATGTTGCTGAAGGTGTTTATAAGCTGTATCAGTTCCTTGGTTGAATCTTTGGGGTCATTCAAGTATACTACTATCATGTCATCTGTAAATAGGGAAAGCTTGACTTCTTCCTTTCCAATTTGTATCCCCTTAATCTCCTTATGTTGTCTTATTGCTCTGGCTAGAACTTCAAGTACTATATTGAATAAGTATGGGGAGAGCGGACAGCCTTGTCTTGTTCCTGATTTTAGTGGAATCGCTTTGAGTTTCTCTCCATTTAATTTGATGTTGGCTGTTGGCTTGCTGTAAATTGCCTTTATTATGTTTAGGTATGTTCCCTGTATTCCTGATCACCCTAAGACCTTTATCGTGAAAGGGTGTTGGATTTTGTCAAATGCCTTTTCTGCCTCTAGTGAGATGATCATGTGATTTTTTTCTTTGAGTTTGTTTATATGGTGTATTACATTGGCGGACTTTCATATGTTGAACCACCCTTGCATCCCTGGGATGAAGGTTACTTGATCATGGTGGATAATTGTTTTGATGTGTTCTTGGAGTCTGTTTGCCAGTATTTTATTGAGTATTTTTGCATCAATGTTCATGAGGGAGATTGGTCTGTAGTTCTCTTTCTTTGTTGCATCTTTGTTTGGCTTGGGAATCAGGGTAATTGTAGCCTCATAGAAGGAGTTTGGTAATGTTCCTTCTGTTTCTATTGTGTGGAACAATTTAAAGAGTATTGGTATTAACTCTTCTTTGAAGATCTGGTAGAATTCTGCGCTGAAACCATCTGGTCCTGGGCTTTTTTTGTTTGGGAGACTTTTAATGACTGATTCTATTTCCTTAGGGGTTATTGGACTATTTAAATAGTTTATCTGGTCTTGATTTAACTTAGGTATGTGCTACCTATCCAGAAAATTATCCATTTCTTTTAGATTTTCCAGTTTTGTGGAGTAGAGGTTTTTGAAGTATGACCTGATGATTCTCTGGATTTCCTCATTGTCATTTCTGATTTTGTTAATTTGGATGCTCTCTCTCTGTCTTTTGGTTAGTTTGGATAAGGGCTTGTCTATCTTGTTGATTTTCTCAAAGAACCAACTCTTTGTTTCATTAATTTTTTTGTATTGTTCTCTTTGTTTCTATTTTATTGATTTCAGCTCTCCATTTGATTATTTCCTGGCACCTATTCTTCCTGGGTGACTTTGCTTCTTCTTGTTCTAGAGCTTTCAGGTGTGCTGTTAAGTTACTAGTGTGAGATTTCTGCAACTTCTTTATGTGGGCATTTAGTGCTATGAATTTCCCTCTTAGCACTGCTTTCATAGTGTCCCATAAGTTTGGGTATGTGGTGTCTTCATTTTCGTTGATCTCTAGGAAGTCTTTAATTTCTTTCTTTATTTCTTCCTTAGCCCATTGGTGATTCAGTTGAGCATTATTCAGTTTCCATGAGATTGTAGGTTTTCTGTAGTTTTTGGTTAACTGCTGTTTCTACAATGAGGATTTCCATACAGATTACAAACAGTGATTGTGCTAATATATACAAAACTTTTTGTCTCTTTTTCAAATTAAAAAAATTCATATGAACTTTAGAGAGTCGAGATTTGGATCCAGGTACTCCTGTCCCATCAGTCAACAGCCTAAGCTTCCCTGCATACTGCACTATTCCTGAGGGTGATCTCTCTAGTCCCACCATATTGAAACTTCTTCTATTACTCCAACAACCAGCACCATAGGCCTGGAAGTTTCTTATGTAGACCCAAGATAATTATTTTTCCCCTTAGCTCCTTAACTTTACTTTCTGTACCTAGTCTATATCTGTTTCAGCAGATATCCAGTAAACTGAAGTTTACAAACTGCTCCAAAAACATCAACCTCTGGTGGTTCTTTGGAATCAGTGAACCCTGAACTAATATGTATGTAAAAAAAAAAAAAAGCTGATGTAAGTCAAATGTTTCTGATGGAATTTGTTACCAGCTTGAGCCCCTGCTTTGGGCCAGCATTCTAGACTGTTCCAAAGCTACCTGCTCTTCACTAGCCTCAGGTGGCCCAGCAGAACCTGGACAGCAAACCAGATGTGCCCTGCCCCACTCTAGGACTTTATCTGGTATTCCAATCTTCTTGGACTGCAATGATATCCTAATTTCAGCTGAAAAGCAGTTACAAAAGACAATATATCACCCATTATCCTTAACAAAAGGCTGGACTATTAGGCACAAAGAAAACTAGCTCCTTGCTGCCAAAAGGAGTTGCTTTCCTTATTTCTGGCAAGGAACAAATAGCTGTGTAGCAGGAATCTTAGAGAGTCTTATTAATAAAATCAAACCCGAGGCCAGTTATTGGGGTGAACACTGGAAGGTCAGAGAGATAAAACAAGCCACAGCTAACCTCACCTGGCAAACTTCTCAGCTGGTCTTGCTTCCTCCGACTGGAGGCCTCTGAATCCTCATCCAGAATGAATCTCAGCTGAACTGCTGCTAGAAGCCTGAATGCTTAACCAGCCCAAATTCTTCTCCAGGCCAAATGCCTCTCCAGGGCAAATGCCTCTCCAGGGCAAATGCCTCTAGTTTCTGGTCCTCACGCCTTATATACCTTTCTCCTTTCTACCACCACTCCCTGGGATTAAAGGCTGGTTTACTGGGATTAAAGACGTGTGTCACCACGCCTGGCCATTTCCAATGTGACCTTGAACTCACAGAGATCCAGAGGGATTTCTGTCTCTGGAATGCTAGGATTAAAGGCGTATGTTACCACTGCCTATCCTCATGTTTAACATTGTGGCTGTCCTGTTCTCTGACCCCAGATAAGTTTATTAAGGTACACAATATTTTGGGGAACACAATACCACCACATAGCTGTCTATGATGTCTATTAACATACCAAAGCTCATGTTGGCCTCCAGGTTCCTTCAGTATCACAAATTCCTATTAAAAATAAAAGAGCTAAAAAAACAAAACAAAACAAACTAAAACAAAAAACATAAAAACCTTGCCAAAAGTAACTCAAGATGGGGGCTGGAATCTGGATAAATAGATCTTATTAATTTTATGTGGGTAAAGCAAATGTTTATTTTCTCTGTCTCATTGCCTTAAACATCCTAATGCTGATTATAAATGTCAGTGTCTACCTCTTTGTATCTCTCTGACCCTGCTGGCCAATCAAAAAAGAGTTAAATTCCCCAACTCATTCCCCTATAGGCAGTAGAGAATGTAGTGGGCTAAAATCCTCTCTTTCTGTTACTTCTGAGTGTTACCATAAGCACTTGCATCATGAACTGGGTAAAAAAAATAAACACAGTTAAGATATCAACCTATATAAATGTGAATCAATGAGTTGCTTAAAATGATCTAGAGCCAGTAGAGAATGTGATGCTAAAAAACTCCATTTTATGATAGGCATCCATCTTTGTACAAGGTCCCCATAATCCTGACTCAGTTATCTGGACCCAGAAATGTACAGCCATGATAATCTACTTTGTTGTGCTGTGACTAACTGCTTGTTGCTTCTGTAACCTTCTTATACAGACACCCAAGGACCATTTTGAGGTTAACTTGACTACCTAAACTTAGCAGAGCATAATAGCTCTTGGCTGTCTTGTGCAAGGTCTTCTTGTAATTTTTACCTTTAAAAATTCTTCTTTCATCCCCCTATGCATGGCAGTCTCTAATTTGGCTCAGAGATTGTTGTCCTGCTATCAATTTCAATAAATTTGACTAATTATAGTCTGGATTGAGTATATGATCTGTTCCTATGGTCTCAAACTTCATTGGAAGCTTCTCTGATGATGATTGAGCAAGGTAGTGATCTATGAGTATAACAGAATGTCAGGAGTCATTTTATTGCTATATTCCTTTAGCAGAACAGTAGTATTTGGTTTTCTCCTGGGTCCCTGGCCTATCTAGTCTCAGGTTCTTGGCCACCTGAGCAGTGGCAGGTATGGGTTTCATTTCATGGAGTAGGCCTTACGTTCAATCAGATATTGGTTGGTTACTCCACTTTTTTCCCCACTATTGCACTAGCACATCTTGCAGGCAGATCATTATTGTAGACTGAAGGGTTTATAGCTGGGTTAATGTTTATCTTCCTCCTCTGATAATATGCAGAGTACCTTCTAGTACCATAAACATTAGTCATTAAGGATAAAGCATCTAGGTAGGCACCAGCTCAACTTCTCTGTGTTCAGTGAGTTGTGCTGGTATTATTTTCACACATAGGGCCTTATGAAAGGGTAGTATGCTAGTCAGTGTTCTTTAGAGTAACAGAACTTATAAAATACATCTCTTTCTGTATATGTATATATATATATATATATATATATATATATATATATATATATGGGGATTTATTAGAATGACTTACAAGCTGTGGTCCAGCTAATACAACAATGGTTGTCTATGAACAGAAGAATCCAGTAGTTGTTCAGTTCATAAGGCTGAATATCTCAGCTGGTCTTCAGGATATACTGGAATCCCAAAGAAGTAGGCTCTAATGCTAATGAGGGAATGGATTTGTTAGCAAGGGCAAGAACAAGCACACAAAGAAAAAGAGTTTCCCTTTTCCATGTCTTTTATGTAGGCTACCAGCAGAAGGTGAGGTCCAGATTAAAGGTGGATCTTACCACCTCAAAGATCTAGATTAGAAGTTGGTCTTCTGCTGGGTGGTTGGTGGCACAAGCCTTTAATCCATTCACTCAGGAGGCAGAGGCAGGGGTAGACAGATGTCTGTAAATTCAATGCCAGCCTGTTCTATGGAGCAAGTTCCAGAAGAGCCAGGGATACACAGAGACATCCTGTCTCAAAAAAAGAGAGGAAAAGAAAAGAAGAAGAAGGATAATAATAATGACAAAGAAGAAGAAGAAGAAGAAGAAGAAGAAGAAGAAGAAGAAGAAGAAGAAGAAGAAGAG
The DNA here is from genome assembly GCA_902168405.1 of Peromyscus aztecus. Taxonomy (NCBI): domain Eukaryota; kingdom Metazoa; phylum Chordata; class Mammalia; order Rodentia; family Cricetidae; genus Peromyscus; species Peromyscus aztecus. The sequence continues at coordinate 65,286 of CABHPQ010168785.1, forward strand.
GAGGAGGAGGAGGAAGAGGAAGGGGAAGAAAAGAAGAAGAGGTG